>JASDQU011509452.1:30391-44683 GCA_032191745.1 Picea mariana
TTAAAATCAAAACAATGATTCGAAATCAACACCAAGGGTTCGATCATAACAAATATGTGTTGTATGAAATGATTACACCAAGGGTCTAACCACAACGTCAATGTGTTTTCATGAAACCAATGTGTCAAGGAAATGGATGAAAGATTATAGAACATCAAACCACCAATGTATTAAGGACTCAATGACAATCATTATAATATCATCACAATCTTATAAAAATGAAATCATATTAACAATTAAAAAATGCCAAATGAGTAAAGATCTTGGAGTCTTGCCAACTGTGCAACTATAATTAAATTGGAAATGCAACGAACACATAGACAAGAGTGACCATAATAATCCAGTGACGATGTTAATGTGACTTCGAAATTAAAGTTTTCACGCTTGCAGTCATGAAAACAAGACTAAAAGCAGGTGTGCAAATGCACGAAATAATAGTGTTGTTTTATTCAAAGATTGCGATGAAGATCAAGGGTTCCAAAACACTTGGGTAGGCAGCTTATTAAAATAGAATAAAAATGCAAAATGGTTGCCAACAATGGAGAAACACTGGTAGAAGCAGTTATCTCTACCAAAAGAACGAATTCATATTAGGATAACAGGAATAATTCCAACAGAAATAACCAGAAAATTGTTTAAACATCATCAATGATCAAATATTCCAGCAGTGTTTAAAGGATGAAAGCTAATAACAGTCTTAAGATAAGCGAGCCACGATATTAAAGATAAAATCTCCAATACTGTTGACAGAGCCACTGCTGCCAGCAGGCGTACATAGCCTCGACAGGGTTTCCATTTAACCCATTCTGATATATGTATCCTGCCAAGAAGTTCCAGATCAGAATAAAGGATATGTTAAGGTTAAGAGGTTTCATATTTACGAATTTTCATATACCCAACATTGCTTCACTGCCAGCAGGCCTGTTCAGTACCCCGACGAAGTTGTCTTGGCATCATGCATGCATTTGCCCGCTGTCAGCAGACCTGTTCAGCATCACGGCGGGTTTACAAGAACTTCCCATAGCTCTTTTGTTGATTTATTTTGTTTTTTAAAGATATATAGTCGAGCAGGGTGACGCTGAAAATTATGATATTTTAACATATATTTCTTTTTTTTTTACAGACCTCAACAGAAGTTTTTAGAAATGTCCTTTATTAAGATCCAAAGATGGTTTATTTACAGAACCAACTTTCTAAGGTAGGGAGACATCTTTCTGAGTCGTTCCCTTAAGGAACAGGGACAGCGTAAGAAGATAATAGATGATCGTGACAGGCTTTACTCACAGATCGAAATCAGTTAACTTCTTTCAAACAACATTTTTTTTTTAACACAAATGTAAATTTCAGAAGTATATAATTGATGTTTATACAATGTTTCAGCAATCATTTTAGTGAAAGAATTTTCTGTTTTCCTTGTCTGAATAGCTCAGCATGCAGGTATGTGTATTTCCAAAAACAAAAACTGATAAGCGCAAAGGAAAAAGATCAAAGCCAAAACAGTAAAAGAAAGGCAAACAAAAGAAAAATATGTGCATAGTATACAAAGGCTTGTCATCAAGCGAAATATCTTTTCAGAGCTTGGCCATTCACCGGATAGGTGTCAGGCTGTCCCTCTAGATTCTGCAATCGGAAAGAGCTGGGACCCAATTTCTCAGCAATTAAGTACGGTCCAAGCCATAAGTTTTAAAATTTCGTGTGCTCTCCCTTTCCCACATGCGGTTTGTCCCATTTCAATACAAGGTCACCTACTTCGAAATTCCTATCAGAGGCAGAGTTGGAATCAAACCATCTTTTAAATACTAGTTGATGCTGATCTAAATTACGTTTAGCTTGAGCTCTTACCTCTTCTAGCTTCATTAAGGCGTTAATCCAGTTTTCCAAAGGGGGAC
The DNA here is from genome assembly GCA_032191745.1 of Picea mariana. NCBI lineage: Eukaryota > Viridiplantae > Streptophyta > Pinopsida > Pinales > Pinaceae > Picea > Picea mariana. Next base: position 32,281 of record JASDQU011509452.1, read on the forward strand.
AGTCTTCTTCTTGAATTTTCTGTGATAGTTGTAGTGAGGGAAGAAGAATGTGTGGTGGCAGAATTGCTTCTCTTCCATAGACAAGAAAAAAGGGGGAGTTACCTACAGCAGTTTTGGGTGTTACCCTATTAGCCCAGATTGCATTTAACAGTGCATTATGCCAGTTTTTGTGATTTTCAGCCACCGTTCTTTTGATAATTTTAATCAGATTCTTATTTGTTGACTCTACCAATCCATTGCCTTGGGGGTAATAACTGGAAGAATACTTCAATTTAATTCTTTTTTCTAGATCGAACTCGCTCATCTCCAGAGACGAAAAGTAAGAAGCATTATCGAATACTAAATAGTCAGGGATACCAAAATGAGTAATAATATTTGAATTTAAAAAGGCAATTACTTGACCGATATTCACAGTTCTTAATGCGGCAGCTTCATACCACCTGGTGAAATAATCTGTGGTTGTTATGATAAACTTATGCTGCTGTGAGGATGGCGGATTGATTGGACCTATAATATCAAGGCCCCACTGCTGAAAAGGAGAGTCTACTAGAACAGGCTGCAGAGGAAAGGCTAGTTTCTGTAACCGCCCTGATGCTTTTTGAAAAATAATACACTTACGACATAAGGCATGGGTGTCTCTAAAAAGTGTGGGCTATTAATAACCCGCTCTCAAAACTTTATGGGCAGTGGTGTCACCACCAAAATGCCCACCAGCTTCTCCTACATGCAACTCTAGTAAGACTTTTTCAGCTTCGTCTTTCTCAAGACAGCGCATCAGTACGCCATCAAAATTTTGACGAAACAGAATACCATTAACCAAATGAAAGGAGGCATACTTTAATCTCAACGCTCTTCTTTTAGTGGGATCCAGGTGACGGGGGGCTGACCCATGTTTAAGACAGAATTTTATATCGCCATACCAGAGACTGACAGAGTTTTGTGCACAGTAGATTACATTTTGATTGTGTTGTCCTAGGTTTGACATATCGTTTCCTTCTTGTTGTCCTACTGCTGAATCAGCAACTAACTTGCATAACCCTTGGCCTCTCACTATCAGAGCTGGGGTAATTTATATTTCATACTCCTACAAGGAGGTAACCCAGTTCGTCCTCCTTTCACGTAGTTCTTTCTGCACTAACAGGTTCCTGACGGCTAGATAAGGGATAATAACTTTCGTCCTAGATTTCAAAAGATAAGACCAGAAATGCTTGACTGCTTTGAAAACAGTGTAGGCTTGCTGATCTACTGCCAGGTAATTAAGTTCAGTGCCTTTGAAAGAAGATCTCATAAAGGCAATGGGTACTTCATTGTTTTCAACGTTCTTTTGAGTAAGAACGGTAGCGTAGGAACGGTCAAAAGCAAAAGTGTAGAGTGTGAAGTCTTGGGAAAATTTGGGGCTCATGAGAGAAGGAGAATCTATTATGGCCTTTTTTATTGCATTAAACGCTTGGTTTTCTAAGGGTCCCCAGTGATATTGTGCGTCTTTCTTAATTAGGTTCTGTAAAGGTCTGACCATTTCGGAGAAACTGGGGACGAATCTTCTGACGAAGTTTATCTGGCCTAAGAAAGACTGCATAAATTTTTTGGATGTAGGAGGGGGAAGTTTTGAGATGACTTGAGTCCTTTCGGGGTCGATAATCATCCCTTTGCTTGACACAATAAATCCTAAGAGTTTACCCTGTTCTACTGTGAAGATAGATTTTTTAGGATTCAAAGAAATGTCGTATTTACGACATCGCTGTAGAACGGCTCTTAAATGAGCTAGATAATCAGTTTTGTTTTTAGAAAATACAGTAACATCATCAAAGTAAACTATGACGGACTGATTGATTAAGCCTCTAAAAGTGATGTCCATTTCTCTCTGGAAAGTGGCACCGGCATTAATCAGTCCAAAGGGCATTTTTCGATAAGCGTAGGTGCCCCATGGAGTGCGGAAGGTAGTTTTAAGTTGGTCTGGAGGAGACATCAGGACTTGGTTGTACCCTAAAAAACCGTCCAATAAGGATAGTCTTTCAGAACCAGATATCTGTTGAAGGATCTATTCCATGGGTGGGACAGGATAGTTGTCTTTATCAGACGCTCTATTAAGGTTTCGGAAATCGACGCATAGTCGAATTTCTCCACCTTTCTTCTGGACAGGGACAAGGTTAGAAACCCATTGAGTGTGCCTAACTGGGAAAATTATCTTAGCATTCAGGAGTTTATTTAATTCTTTTTTTATGGTCGGTTCAAGCTTAGGGTGCATTTTTCTTAATTTCTGTTGAAAGGGTAAGGTTTGGGGTTTCATAGGAATGACGTGTTGTATGATGTTAGGGTCGAAAGTTTTAAGGTCATCATACATCCATGCAAAAACATCTTTAAATTCTTTAAACAATTTAATAAATGCAACTTTTTCTTGTTCAGAACACCCCACCCCTAAATTAATGCACTGCGGATTGCCATTAGTTCCTAAGTTTACTTTTTCATATGATAACGAGGAACTATTGGTTTTACAGTTGACCGATTTTTTGAATTTATCTTGAAGATCGTAAAATTTTTCTAATCTAACTACATATTTAGGGATCAAATTTACCATGTCCGATGAAGATTCAGGAGTTCTCGGATCTGGTATTACCGTGAAATCGTGCAAATTGTCATCGTGAGTGCATTCATCGATCACCGTGCCTTGAAAAGTTTCTTCCATATGCAGGAAGCTAATAATTTGTTGATCGTCGTTGAAGACTCTCCAATTTGTGATGTTGTCAGGAATGGATGGCCTGAACAATAGTTCAACGGAGAATGCATCCGGAGACAAGCCTTCTACAGGAAAGAGTTTAGAGGCTACGTTAGCTAATAGATCAGCTTCAAAATTATTCAATCTAGGAATAGAATTTATATTGAAAGTGGAAACTTTATTCATTAAATTCCATACCTCAGATTGGTAGCTTTTAAGATGCGGATACAGACAATGGATAGAATCTCTTACCTGTCTAACCACGATTTTGGAATCGCCAAAGACAGTCAAGTTTTGAATTTTCATATCTAAAGATTTTCTGAGGCCTTGCAGTAAAGCCTCATATTCTGCTGTGTTATTAGTACATTCAAATTCTAGCCTACATGCAATCAAGGTTTTGTTACCTTCTGGATCGATAATAACGCAGCCTGCACTAGCTCCTTCTTTGGACTTTGACCTGTCAAAATAAAGAGACCAAATTTGATTTTTTTCGGGTGCATGAGACCATTGTATAGAAGTTGTTGGCTGCACATATGCTACAATCTCGGATTGTTGTTCTGGGTTGGTGATAGCTGAAGTCTCGGCCATGAAATTGCCGAAAAAGGTATCCATCCCTTGTATTTCGGGTGAATCAGCAGAAGGTGTAAATGGTTTGTTGGGATCATTAAAATCTATGACCGTGAACTTAAGGTAGCGTTCACGATTTACCTTGATCTTGTTGGGCTTGCTATTCTCTGGAAGCCACAGGTGAGACCAATCTGTCGTGAAATAGCCGTGTAGCTGCTCTGACCAGTCCCTGCTTAAAAATAGACCATACACTTCTGGAATATCTACAACAATAATATCAATGACTTGATGAACTTTAGGGTTAAACGATAATCTCATAAGAACATTCCTTAATTAGCCTATGACTTTTACACTAGTTCGATCAAGTTGGATGATTTTTAAAGTGGATGGTTCAACTTCAGCGTTAATCTTCTGACACATAGACCATAGCATCACATTGGATTACGCTCCTGAGTCTACCATACAATTGTGCACGTTTCTATTAAAGATTTCAAAAGTTAACAAAAATGGAGGTACATTTTTGCGAGTACTAAGTGTGGAAGCTTGTGGCTTTTTACTCATAGTCTCTAAAGCTAATTTATCCACATTATTTACATTATTTACAGGAAGGCTTCCTTTATCATGAGGATCAGGATTATTCTTAGTGGAAGTCTTCTGAGGAACTTTGTTCTGAACAACCTTGTTTGAATTACCATTTTTGCTATTCTCTGTGATGTTCTATAACATTTTTTGTAGCAGAAATGGAAATTTCAATAACTCAGAAACAGAAATGTTAGCCTTTAACTTTTTAAGATCTTCAACTAAATCATAATCTAAGTTGGGGTTCACATGACTCTGTTTAGTCTCAGCTGGTTTAGATTGCTTTGGAGGCAAAGTCGTAGTGTTTTCGGAAGAAAGTTTGTTTGCATTCTTACTCTTAGTATTGTAGGGATGAACTGTCTCGAAGTTAGCTTGAAAGATGCTATCCGAGAAGTGTCCAAAAATGTTCGGAGAAGATTCTTCTTCTTGAACTGTCTCTTGTTCAACTACCTCTTCAGGAATCTTAGGAGGCATCAAGTTATCCTAGGCTTCTAGAATTGTTTGAAGGGCGTATTATAGACTTTCTAGATTAAGGCCTTCGGTTTTTGGATTAGGTCGGTTGGTGGGAAAAGGCTTCCTGAACGGGGTTTTGTAAGGTCCTTTGCTTGAAGAAGCTTCTTCAGCCATCCTTTTCAAATCTATAACTTGATTTGATAGTTTTTGAATGACTTTAGTTAGGTTTTCTAAATCAAAGCTTTCAGTTTGTGCTTTATTTTGAGCACATCTAGGGAGGATTTCGATCTTCTTTTTGGAAGAAGAACTAGACTTTGTTTCATTTCTAGTAGTGTCTTTTAAACTAAGTATGTCTTTTTCAATCTAGCTGGCCTCTAACAACGTGGCTTTCTTAGAACGTTTAACCCAAATGGATATACTTTGATGCAAGGCTTTAGTATAGTATGCTATGATAAGATTCTCGGAAGGCATGGAATCCGTAGGGATTCGGCTCTTAAGTGTTAAGAATATTTGATTAAAGTCTTTGATTTTCTCTTTTGGGTTCATTCTTAAGCTAGAAATCTCCATAACCAGGACTTCCATGGACTTATCATCTCCGAACTTTTCCAAAAAGCATGACTCGAAATTTTCCCAAGACACGATGGTATGAGGTTGTTGGGAAAAGTACCAGGTAGAGGCATTGCCCTCGAAAGTGTAAGGGAACAACCTACAGACTACGTCTTCATGCTCGACATTGCAGAGTCTAATGGCTAACATAAACTTTTTAATGTGATCTTCAGCGATCTGTTTAGAGTCAGGGTCAAACTTGGGAAGCCACTTCTCCAGATGTTTGGGTAAGGGATGTTCAGCCCCAGGTACAGCTACCGCATCCTGGTCAAGCCAAGGTCTGGCAAGATTGTTCTGGTTGGCCATTGGTGTAGGCGGTGTGGAAGGTTTCATAGGGGAACTTCCTTCGTCAGAGGAGTCTTCTCCAGAAGGAGAAGGAGATGATGGAGGTGGTGAGGGTGGTATTCCAGATCCCCCTGCAGCAGGAGTAAGGATTGGATCTGTAGGGTTCACAGGGAGGTTAGTGCCTCTGAGTTGTTCTTTGATATTAGAGAAATCTAAAGGTTGGTCCAAAGGTCGATTTGGTTGCCTCAAACGGGCTAAGACACTGTTTTCTTAAGAGAGATTGGCAGACAATCTCTTGTATGTCACCACTTGTAGGATTTGGGGTTGTTGGTTCGACTGTGATCTGTAGATTGTTGTTTGATGTGGTTGTTGTTTGAGGGGGGATGTTGTCATTTGAATGACTTCTTGTCACTATAGGTGAGCAATTAGGTGGTGGAGGAGTCTTGTGACCGCCTCGTGCCATTAATAAATTTTAGGCCCTCCTTCTAGAGCCATTTGTTGATGAGCGAAAATGAACGCTCGTAAACTGGAAGAGTGGATCCGGTCTGGGGTTGTCTAAATAACCCAAGCCGTTTGGGATGATCCACCTTGATGGGTTTAGCGGCTCTGTTGGCTGATCTAAGTCCTAGGAAAACAAAAGAAAACTACACTAAGGAACTAATCTAAATGAAAACAACAATTAAAGCAAACTATAAACAAATCTGAAATAAATATATACAGTCTATTATCTATACTATATAGCAATAATTCTATAAAATTAAATGTTCAATTATCAGCAGAATTAGATCCAATTACAAATATACAATATTTACAGATTACAGATTTAAATGAAAACCTGCAAAAATCATTTGTAAACTGTCCTAAGACAGCAAAACTATTGTTTTTTGATTTTTATAATTTTATGAGAAAGAAATAAACTGAAAACTATTTAAGCTGAACAATTTAAATAATAATCCTAACTATAAATCTGAACTATACATATATCTATCTAAACTACTTAAATGACACTAATAAATTAACTATCAAATAACAAATAGCAAACTGACCTGAAGTAACGCTTTAGGTTTGTCCTGTATGCAATAGTTGATTTAGTTGTTTGGTGGGAGAAAACCCGCACCAGATTCTCCACAAACTTCTCGTAAACAGGAAGCAGTTGTGCTCTTCAAATATAAATGATAGGACAAACAAGACATAAAAAATTACAGCAATCTTATAATTTACAAATCATCACATTTAGATAAATATGTTCGCAAAGATTTGTACGAAATGATTCATTTAATGAAGAAGATAAACCTTTAATTCATTAAATTGAAGCAAGGTAATTGTTGTACTTTAAAATAAGAGAAATCAGATATGGACGACACATAAACCAAATCACATCAACCTACAACGAATTACGATAGCTAAAGTAGTCGATAATTAATTGCAAACTGATATGAAGAAAACTTGAAATAAAAATTTGATATATTGAAAGCTAAAGCTGTTACAAGACATCAACTTTCATCCCAGTTTGTATTATAAATCCATAGTCTGGTTCTCCCAACCGTGATGATGATGGGGCCATTACAAAAAATAACAAGTATTTAAAGACCCCAGGGTAAAACATCCCTGTGGGAATTATCAACCATTGTTTACAAAAAATCTGGGAATAATCTCCCAAGTCTGACTAAAGCTAACAACCTATAACAAAACTATATCACAAAAACATCTCTTAAACTGCCACAGCATGCCAATTGGTCATTGAAATTCGTATGCACCTGAAAGTGGACAAGAATAGACAAGTTTAGATGATATTTTATTTGTGAAACTAACAAAAATCTAAATTTTAAGACTAGCTACAGAATCTCACAATTCTGTAGCTAGTCTAATTTGAAAACAGAATCGTTTTAAATCGATGAAATGCTAACAGAAATATATTCAAATCTTTAAAAATGAATCATTTAAACCACAACTTCTATGCTAATTGATAGCAAATGAAAACTTGTTTGAATTTATTTCAATTGAAACAGACCCTAAACGAATATCAAGCAGATCTCTAATAAGAGTTTAATATAGACATAATATGTCAATCCAACACTCAACAGAATCGTTTAAGTCCAAACTAAAAAATTCGTATCAAATCTAACTTTGAATCTAATCCAACTCATGCTAATTCAAGGCACGCAACATTGTTTGCGAATCAAATCAAACAGGAATGAATTGAACCAATTTGGGGCCGACACAATCGTTTAGACAATTTGAAACCAATGAAATCATTTTCATGAATCAATTTCAATCGACTCGAACTATAACTGATCAAACAAATCATTCATAAATGCGATATTTTATGTCGACTCAACCATTAACAAAATCGTTTTTAAATCCAAAACTAACAGAGTTGTTTTTTCGAATCAATAAATTGCATTGTATTTACCAAACCAATCTCTGATATTGATGCATTGCATACGTAAAAGACCATGCTAATTCAAGCATACAGAATCGTCTCAAAATCAAATCATAAGAAATAAATTGAACCAACTCAGAGCTGACATAATCCAGAAACAACAAAATCGTATAGTTCCAAATCATAGTTGTGTCTGATTTTAGAAAACAAATCTCCTGTATAGGTCGGATGCAATCATAATCTAAAATGGAAACAAAACAGAATCATTCCTTAAATCTATTCGAACAGAACTAAACAAAAACAAACCCAATCGACTACCCTAATTCAAACCGACTCAAAAACAATCAATCATTTATACTAATCTGAGAATAATAAAATCGCATTAACTAAATCGTAGTTGTGTCCGAGTTTAGCAAAGCAAATCTTCCATACATGATTCATAATGAAATCATTTCTGATAATTCAAAGTCAACAGAATTGTTTTGAATTTATTAAAAACAAATAGAGCTAATCGAAAGCAAACCTAATCAGTTATATTAATTCAAACAAACTCATAAAGCAAAATCGATGTTGAAATACAACCTGGGAAGTAAGAAAACAACTCGGGCATGATAATTTTGAATTGACAAAGGTCGTTGCTGCTTCAACATTTCTGAAGAAAATTGAACCGGTGGTTTTTTGTTTCTTCTTGTTGGCTTGTAGCTTGTCATTCTCCTTCGCCAGCACTGTCACCCGTTCCTCTAACGATTTGATCTTTGATTGCAACAGGGGAACGTCGGTGTAATAACGTTCTAGCCAAGCATTACATTGGATACACGATGGTTTATCGGGCTTCGGCATCACAGGCGAGGGTTCTTTCAATTTGCCAGGGGTTTCATTGTGAAGCTTAATTCTCAGGTAGTTAGGGTCGTTTTTGAGGCACGGAGGTAAGTTAGAAACATAGTCATAGGGTTCCTTAGAGCAGAGGCCATGGGAATAGGGGTATTCCTCAGTCAAGAATCATTCAATTTCGGAGTCCGAGTCCTCGCTCAGCACTATTGGCTTCTAGTAAACGTTTGGCTTGGGTTTGTTCCTAACACATCTCGATATCCATCGGGCATTTTTCTTTCCCTTACTGTTGACAGTAGTATCACTTCTGTCTTTCTTCCTCACAGGCCTCTTGACGGCCTTAGTATTTTCTTTAGTACACGGGTCGGACACGGTATCGGGTAGGTCTATGTCAGGGCAATCTGAGGGTTTGACAGGCGGTAGAAGGATATGAAGTGGCACGGCTGGTCCAACCAGAGTTTCAGCAACCACAACCTTGTCCACTTGGACAGACTTGGGAGTGGAAAATCCATTCCTAGATAGGAAGGCGTGCCAACAGTCACCACTAAGGCTTAAATGGTGGACGATAATAACTTTGATCAAGCCGTGATGGAAAAGGCTGCTATCAGCCTTCTCACGCTTGAATCTTTTAGACATCTTGTAAAGACTACGCAAAAGATAATGTGGCATATTTAGAGGGTAGCCTATAAAATTCATCAATAACCGAAGATGATACATAAATACCAAGCCATACCGACCTTCGTAGGTCACAAACTACTTAATAATTGCCAAAAGATCGTGCCACCTAGGTTTCAGGGTAGTGATAGGCATACCTCTATCATAGGAAACAATCTTTCTTGATGTGAAAAGGAGTGGCCATGGCACCTCGTCTACTTTGGAATTTTTAAACCACCTTTGCCCTGTAGCTGGTAGTCTTGTAGCTGAACTTAGGAATTCCTCATTGAGCTCGAGTTGTATGTCTCCGACCTTATCCCTGCATCCATCGAAGGTGAGGGCGAATTCTTGGGCAACCGAAAGGTTGAAACCCTCAAACCTTTGGATAAAAACTAGCCAACCACAATTTTCCAAATCCTTACGAGCATTGTCGAACAGCAGGAGTGTTTGGCTACCATTTGGCTCTATGCGCACCACTGGTTTCATAGATGGGAGCACACGGTGAGCCGGGTGAATGGGCAAGGGTTTGGACAGGGTATACGCAGGATCGAATAACTCACAGAATTCCCTGAAAATCAACAAAGTTAACCCGGGATAGGGGGAAGGCATTAATGCCCGAATGTGGGAGGGTGGTGGAGCTAGATCAGCCCATGCAAAACAGTCATTTCCCAATGTACTACCGATGGCGCATATGGTGATTCAAATCACTATGTTAAAAACAATGCCACTCAAACAATTAATGAAATCTATGGTAAGTCGACCCAAAAATTTGCATAAGCATAGAGTTTGCATAGTTTTAAAATCAAAACAATGATTCGAAATCAACACCAAGGGTTCGATCATAACAAATATGTGTTGTATGAAATGATTACACCAAGGGTCTAACCACAACGTCAATGTGTTTTCATGAAACCAATGTGTCAAGGAAATGGATGAAAGATTATAGAACATCAAACCACCAATGTATTAAGCACTCAATGACATTCATTATAATATCATCACAATCTTATAAAAATGAAATCATATTAACAATTAAAAAATGCCAAATGAGTAAAGATCTTGGAGTCTTTCCAATTGTGCGATTATAATTAAATTGGAAATGCAACGAACACATAGACAAGAGTGACCATAATAATCCAGTGACGATTTTAATGTGACTTCGAAATTAAAGTTTTCACGCTTGCAGTCGTGAAAACAAGACTAAAAGTAGGTGTGCAAATGCACGAAATAATAGTGTTGTTTTATTCAAAGATTGTGATGAAGATCAAGGGTTCCAAAACACTTGGGTAGGCAGCTTATTAGGATAGGATAAAAATGTGAAATGGCTGCCAACAAATTTTCATGTATTGAGTGAGAAAATGACCAGTAGCATTAATTAACAAAATTTTATAATATGTATAATTCAAAGAAAAAAAATGGTTTCTTGCACATTTTGCAAAATTAGAGGTATAGGCCTACTAGTGCAAGCCCACGGTTGCATATAAAAGTCATGGAGGATGCACAAAGAGCCTTTAATCATGAGAGAGAAGACAAAGGTCAAAATATCAGTCTGGGTAATGATGAGACATAATCTAATGGACATAGGAGTATAGTGAAACCAATAGATTTGGTAGAGACTATGAGAAGTTTCATAACGAAAGCGTAGAGTTACAGAGCTGAAAATGAGAAGATGATGAGAGAACAAAATCAAATAAATGCTCAAATTATAAAAATTATAAATTAGTTAGAGATACAAGGAAAGAATGGATCAATCTCAAGACATGAGGAAGAAGGTATACATCATGAAAGAAGAGATAACTATAGAAGAGCCAGTGACTTAATAAGGGATAGCATAATCCATAGAAATCACTCATCTAGGAAGTTTTATGCATATAAAGATTCAAAAAGCAGTCTAGAAGTGACTCATGTTAAGAAGACATGAGATGGATAGTTTGTAAGGAGAGTTGAGGAAGCTTAAGCCATCATCCTTTGATCATGAAAGAGAAAGGGAAGATGATGTTGAATCTCAGTTTCTTGGAATCGGGAAGTATTTTCAGTTGCACAGCTACTCATCTAATCTAGAAGCCAGAATTTTCACATAACATTTGCATGGAAAATGTGTTATGTGGTAGTATTATTTGAAGCAATTTGAGCACATTAATGAGAGTAGGATCACTTGGAAGTAGTTCAATAAATATTTCAATAAGGAGTATCTTTCATAGCACTACTATGACAAGAAGATGCAATATTTATTTGAACTCGAGTTTGGGAAAATGACCATGGGAGAATATAAAATTAATTTCATGGGTTTGTTGAAGTATGTGGGATTTATCAATGATGAAAAGGTGAAGATACAAAGGTTTCTGAGTGGACTACCATATTTCTATAAAGATAATATTCAATATGATGAACCTAGAACTTTGACAAAGACAATTAGAAATGAAAAGTACCTGTATGAGCAAGGAAAGGGTAGAGAATATTTGCAGAAATATTGGAAGGATAAGAAGAAGGATAAATCTAATCATAGGAGGAAGGGATTCAAACTTCCTTTTAATAGAAACAATCCTAATGTAAATCAGAAAGATTATCCCACTAAGAATGAATCCAAGAGAGAAGACTCCTTGAGAAAAAGGGGAATACCACCAATCAAATGTTGGGGATGCAAAGAAGATCACATGTACAAGGATTTGCCTCATACATAAGACAAGATAAGGACATTGCACAACATCCAAGAGGCTACTATAGTAGTATACATGGGCAAAAATATTGCAAGAATATATGTATCCTTGAAAGATCGAAAAGAAAAACACCAATCCCATATGATTGAGGTGGAAGGTAAGATCATTAATCATTTTGTTTCTATTTTAAGTGATTCATGAGCAAGCCATAATTACATTGATCCTAAAGTAGTGTATAGATTTCATTTCAAGAATAAATCTTGAAATTTAAGTTTGGTTCAACTAGCCACTGGAATCAAAAGAAGGATCAATGAGACTGTCAAAGTTTGTCCAACAAATCTAAATGGAGTAAATACTATTGTTTATATGAATATTGTACCATTAGGATCGTATGATATCTTAATTGGAATGGATTGGTTGGACAAGAATCATGTTGTCCTAAACTGTCATAAAAGACATTTACATGTCTTGATGAAGAAGGAAAACATAGCATTGCGAAAGGAATTACAAGACCCATTTCTATAAGGGATATTTCAGTGATACAACTGAAGATATTTTTCCAGAAAGGATGTCAATTGTATGCAACTCATGTGGAGGAGCCAAAAAAGACTAAAGGGTCAAATCTTGAATATGTTTTAGTATTATAAGAATTTGAATATGTATTCCAAGAAATACCAG
>JASDQU011509454.1:42498-56758 GCA_032191745.1 Picea mariana
ATCTGTCATCTCAAACTCAGATTGCATGGCATGTTTAAAATCTGTTAACTCAAGATTTCATGTATAGATCATGTCATCAACATATAAACATACAATCAAAATTTTTCCGTGCTAGGCTGTTTTGGTGTAAAGAGTTGGCTCATTTTGGCTTCTGCTGAAACCACTTTTGATCAGATAAGTGTCAATTCTGCTGTACCAAGCTCTTGGAGCTTGCTTTAAGCCATACAAGGCTTTCTTCAATCGATATACTTTGGCTGGGTGTTGTTGGACTTCAAATCCAGGTGGTTGATCAACATAAACTTCTTCTTCTAAAAGACCATTTAGGAATGTTGACTTGGCATCCATTTGGTATACTTGTCATTTGTGTTGTGCTGCTATGGCCAATAGAGTTCTGACAGTGTCTAACCTTGCTACTGGAGCAAAAGTTTCACCATAATCAGTGCCTGGTTGTTGTGAGAATCCTTTGGCAACAAGTCTTGCCTTGTGTTTTTTAATCTGCCCTTTTTCATTGAGTTTAGTTTTGTAAAGCCACTTGACACCAATACTCTTCTTATGAGTTGGCAAATCAACAAGATCCCATGTCTTGTTCTTCTCAATGGAGTCAATTTCTTGGTTCATGGCTTGAACCCAATGTGGCTCCTTAGTTGCTTCCTTAAAGGATGTAGGTTGACATGACATTAAAGCAAAAATATTGTGTTCCTCAAAGTCATCCAACTGCTGATGGATTTCTCTCAAACTTCGAGTTCTCTGATTCTGTGGTTCAGAGAATGATTCTCTGCTGAAAGTTGAGTTATCCTGAGTGTTCAGGTTGTCCTTGTATTTGCAATCTTGGAAGAGTAGTTTGAGGTACTTGTTGTTCTGAATTTTTTGTGTTTTCAGAACTTGGCAGCAATGGATTTTGACTGTCCACTTGTTGATTTCTAAATCATTCCAGAATTGATTTTCCAGAAATTGTACATCTCTGCTGAGAATTAATTTCTTGGTGATGGGATTGTAAAGCCTATAGGCTTTAGATGTTTCACTATATCCAGTGAAAATACATTTCTCACTTTTGTCATCAAGTTTCTTCCTTAATTCGGAAGGTATGTGAGCATATGCTATGCATCCAAATGTCCTTAGATGCGCTACATTAAGCTTTGTTCCACTCCATGATTCTTGGGGAACTTTCATCTTTAGACTTGTGGTTGGTGATCTATTCAAGAGATAAGCTGAGCATGCTACTGCTTCAGCCCAAAAAGTATTTGACAACCTTTTCTCTTTAAGAAGTGTTCTTGCCATATTCATTATTGTTTGATTTTTCCTTTCAGCCACTCCATTCTGCTGTGGAGTGTATCTGGCTGATGTTTGCATGATGATGCCTTGATATTTGCAAAAATTTGCAAATTATCTGGAGTTGTATTCGCCTCCTCCATCTGACCTGAGTGCTTTGATATATTTTCCACTCTATTTTTCATCTTCTTCCTTGAATTCTTTGAATTTTGTAAATGTTTCAGACTCGTGTCTGAGAAAATAGATCCATATTTTTTTGCTAAAATCATCAATAAACATTAGAAAGTAAAAAATACCACCTATTGACTCTGTTTGCATTGGTCCACATAGGTCAGTGTGAACAAGTTCAAGATGTTGTTTGGCTTGATTTGATGACTGTGGAAAACTAGTTCTCTTATGTTTTCCAAGAATGCAAGACTCACATGGGGGAATTTTCTCTTTAAAGATAGGTAGACCTTTGACCATGGAGTTTTTCTGAAGAAGACTTAGACTCTGAAATGGTAGATGTCCAAATCTTATATGCCAAAACATTGTTTCATTCAGGGTTGATGCACTCTGTGCATATGGTTGACTCAGATTTGCAGTTCTGAGGGTAAGGGGAAACATCCTATTTGGAGTCATATGGATTTCAGAAATCACTTTTCTGCTGGGGTATTTGTCATATATTTTGCAAGATGCTCCCTCAAAAAGTACCTTATACCCATGTTCAATGAGCTGTCCTACACTTAGCAAATTATGTTTTAAATCTGGAACATGATAGACATTATATATGTCTTTCTTTGCATTCTGTTTAGTAAGAATAGGAATAGTTCCTTTTCCTTGAACCTTGACTAAGTAATCATTTCCAAGTGTAATATCAGATGAGATTCAAGAATCAATGCATGAAAGTAATTCTTTGTTCCCTGTCATGTGATTGCTGCATCCACTGTCCAGCAACCAGAGATCTTTAGGTTGTACTTCAATCTTGTGGCATGAGAGAAACATACCTCTTGAGGTGTCTCCTGTATGATTTGACACATGTGCTCTGCCTGAGAGCTAATCTGCTTGCTTCTTCCTACATTCAGATTCATAGTGCCCATACTTTTTGCAGTAATAGCATTGTATGCTTGTTTTGTCATTTGATCTCCTCCCTCTGCCTCTTTGAGGCTGGAAATTCTGATGTTGATTTTGTTGCTGTTGTCTTTGACCTTGGAAATTTTGATTTGGATATTGTTGTCTGTTACCTCCAATGGAATGAGATTTATTTTGATTGCTCCCTCTTCCTTGGTAACCTCTACTTCTTTCTCTGCTTCTCCCTCTGCTGAAGGAGAATTGAGTTTTGAAGGCATTGGAGATTGACTCATCTGTGAGATGCAGTCTAGTCTCATGTGTCACTAGAGAACCAATTAATTCATCTGTTGAAAATATTAACAGATCCTTGGATTCAAGGATTGTTGTGACAACCATTTCAAATTTCTTGGGTAAACTTCTGAGAGTTTTCTCAACAATTCGTTGATCAATGATGGTTTCACCAATTAGTCTGATCTGGTTCACGATTCCCATGACTCTGGTCATGAACTGATCTACAGTTTCAGACTCTGTCATCCTTAGAGTCTCGAATTGCGTCCACAAGGTCTGCAATTTAACTGTTTTGACCCTGTCATTTCCTTGGTAGGAAGATTTGAGGATGTCCCAGGCCTGTTTGGAAGTACCAGCGCCTGTGATTTTTGAGAAAATCGAGTCATCCACAGAATTCTGAATCCATAATTTTGCTTTATTTTCTTTGGTCCTCAGTGTTGCCTGAGCAATTCGCTGTGGATTATTCATGGCAAACAGGGCTGCTGGATCTGGTTCCACATATCCAAGATCCACCAGTTCCCAACATTCTTGTGCTTGCAAGAACGACTTCATTCGTAGAGACCAAAATTTGTAATTCTTTCCCAGAAGAATCGGACCCTGAGTTGGTCCTAAATTGCTAGATGACACCATATATAAAAAAATTGCAGAAAAAATAGAGGGAAATTTCGTATTTACCTCCTATCATCGATTTGCCGATGGCCGAAGGGAGATTATCGAGCTTGAATTGGCCCTGAGTTTTCTTGCAATGTGACCACGCGCCTTACTTTTAAAGCGCGACGGGCTTTTCCCGTATTTTACCTTTCAAAATGCTGAAACGCGAAAATTCACCTTTGGACTTTTCAACGGTCTAGATCGTGCAGTGATCTGATGGTCCAGATCTTATCGGGATATCGCGAATCGAGACTTCGCGAGTTCTGATGACGAGCTCTTCCTCCTCGTTTCCCTGATCTTCGAGTTGCCGAAATGGCGAAATGATTTCAAAGATAAACGATCCTCGTTGATTTGAGGTCAACGACCCAGATTATGTCGGAGATTTGCGTATCGTGATTTCGTGACTTAAACGCGCGACTTCTTGGTCTCTCGAATCCCAAAATGCCGATGGCCCTTTCTTTTCAGGACTTTTCCCGAGTCCTCGGATCTACGACACGCGTCCCTTTACGATGGACGGTCCTCGTCGTTTCGCGATTTCGCGACTTGCGACTCCAAAAGTTCTATCAACTTGAAACCCCGAATGCCGAAACGCCGATTTTTTCCTCGATGTTCACCACGTGTTCGAACAAGTGGACGGCTGAGACTTTATCGCTATTTCGCGTATCACGATTTCACGAGTTTCGATGTCTTGTTGCGATGGTCTTTCAAAACTGCGAACTCCGAAATGCCGATGTGATGATGCTTTGAGCTGCGGACACCTGTCCTCTGAGATGAATGACTGACAAGTCCTCTCGGGATTTCACGATATCGCGTATCGGAGTTTTGGAGTGCAATCGTTTGCTCGTCCAACTTGCGATTACCAATTTTGCGATGAGATAAGATCGACGACTCACGATCTTTCTCGATCAACGATCCAGAATGACTCGTGATTTCGTGATTCGGGAATTCTCACGGCAGTCTTCTGACCTTACACCTTGCGAGTCACGAAGTGCCGAGATCTCGCCACATGTTTCTGGATGGACGGTCCAGATGATGTCGGGATTTTGCGACTTCACATGTCGAAATATCTCTTGTACGCTTCAAACGACTAAACATCATGCACCTTCTTGCTGATCTAACGGCTGTCGGGCCTTTGCGCAAGATCTGATGGATGAGATGCTTTTTCCTTTTCCACGCTCTCCTCGTCCCTTCTAAACTGGTTTCCCGCCTTGGATCCGTTCGCAGGACGACTCTTATGGCCACAATGGTTGTTCCTTGCCTGTTTGACGCGATCTTTGCCGAATTTGACGGAATTTTCTCCTGCGGAAGAAAAAATTGTGAATCTTTCAAAGATTTGAAAGAATTTCACGAATTCTTTGTCCGTTGCTTACAATCTTTGACGAATTTGAAAAATTTCTGCAATTCTTTAAACGCTTCTTCTTTCTTTAACAATCTTCCACGAATTTGAACAAATGTGCGTGAAATCTTCACTATTTCTGCCTTCTGCAGGAATCTTTAACGAAGTGAATGAATTCTTCGAGTTCTCGCCTCCTGCAGCTCTTCTTCGTCAATCTTTGACGATTCTTGAAAAAATTACAAGAATCTTTAAAGTTTCTTCTTCTTCGGTCTCTGCTTCCTCGTTCTTTCGAACGTAGTACGCTCTGCAACCTCTGCAAGCTTCTTACGATGATCTTTGAATGTAAGACGGTCTGCTTCCTCGTGGACGTTTCCTGCGAGGAGCTTTTGTGAGAATGACAGACAATTCTCCAAGCTTTGTGAAAGAGTATGTGTCACGTGCTCTCAGGATCTGTTAAGCTCTGTGCTGTGAGGATCGTGTTTCTCTCCGGATTGTGTGAAGAGGATTACAGCTGAAGCTCTGATACCATGATAAATTGTGAAGCAAAGAGAAAAGAAGAGAGAAAATAACAGAACAGTATATTGAAAATGTATGAAGAAGAGGTTATTAGAAGATACAATGCAATGGGAGATGGCTGAGCTAAATAGGCTCAAGCAAGACAAAAATAGAAAGTACAGCTGGCAGTGTACAGTCAGAATGTTGAGGTTACATTATATTTAACATTCCTCATGTACCATGTATGTCTCAATTACCTCCTTTGCTATTGTCATCCCGCGGAATATTAACAATGCAGTTATGGAAATCTTTTTCATATAAGTTATGAAAGATTTGATGGTGTTAGTTCTCGAGCGAGTTGTTAAATATAGGCATCCAATCCAAGTTCATCATTTTGACCCCTCGTTCATGAGCAGTGTGCAACATTTGCGTTGTCTTGGTTTCAAGCTCTCACCTTCGAGCAATTCAACGTCTTGGTCTAGGATTGTAGAAAGTATCTTCCCTGGTCTCGCCATGCCCAGGGAGAGGGCACGCTCCAAAAGGGGTAGCAGTTCCTCTCAAGGGACTTCTCTCAGGGGACACACTCTGTCCTCCTCCTAGACGAGTTTTGATTCGTAGCAATTTATGTGGGCCATTGCAGATGAGTAACGACATTCCTCATCTACACGCGAGGAAGCGAGTGACTCAAGCTATAGTAGGAGTGAAGAAGATTAGGGTCCTGTCATCGTTGAGGAAGAGATTCCTCCACCTCCTAAACCAGATACAGGCGAGCAGGCAGAGAATGCCGATGAAAATCGAGAGGTCAAGGCCGAGAATATGGTGCAAACGAGAACCGATATCGAAATTCAACAAGAGAGGACTCCTCCCCTGCAAGGTATTAGCGACCCACCCATTTTCTTCTCTACTAGCCAGCTGCAATCAATATTTTATATTCTCCATGATATCGCAGACATGAAATTTCACCAAGAGCAAATGGAAGCTAGGATTACTTCTCTTTCCAATCAACTCCTAGAACAACAACAAAATATCACTGTCCCGTATTGGCATGCACCACCTCCAAACCGTGGTGATGGCACTGTACCAGGCGAATAAGGATTTTATAACTATGTTGAAGACTCTCCCATATTTAGCAGATTTAGTTTTTTTTATTTATTAAATATAGGATGCTTAGATATATAGCCAACTATGAACAAAAAGATGTTATTTTTTGTAATCTCAACTTAGAGGCCAGAGTTGGTTTCCTATTTTGGCAGTTTTGGTATGGTGGTAAATGCTTTATATTATTATTAGCTAATAGAAGGTACTGCAATTTCTAGCCTTAAAAAATCATAATATTTGATTAATAAAAGTAGTTTATATTATTATTTTTATATTTTAATTATTTAATGAAATATTTAAAAATAAATGTGTGTAATGTAATAAAATTACTAAATTAAAATTAAAATATTAAAATAAAAAATTATAAATAACAAGATTAGTAAAATAATTAACTAAATTTTATGATTTTAATAAATTACATAATTAATTACAATAATTAATATTAATTAATTAAATTAAAATCATTTTAAAAATCATTTTTATTATAATTAATTAAAATAATTTTAAAATATTCATTAAATATAATTATCTATATTATATTAAAAAAATGATTAAAGTAATTTTATATAATATTTTATATAATAAGCCCAGATGCTAGTCCACTTGGACTCCACTCATGTCAACTCCAGCACCCAAAGCGATGGCCACATGTCTCCCGCTCCTCCCACACTCCATACGAATTAAATCTGTGAACTGCTTGAGGCCCCGGGCATTAACTTTGCCAACCATTACAGTCATGCTTCAGGTGCAACGAGGTACAATGGCGTCAGATTTGGCTCTATAGATGGTGTGGGCATTGATTTCCTTGAGCTCTTTCCTTTTCAACCCGCGGAACCTCCACTCCCGTCTCATTCGATACAGACCTTGGCTTGCGCTTCTGCTTGGTGGAATTCCTCTTGACGCACAGAACTCCTCTAGCTGGTCTTCTCTTTCCAACTTTGTTAGTCTAACCCTGCTCTCGATTCAGTCCTACAATGGTAGCTATTAGCTCAACAGGGTGTCGTGTCCTTCTCTTGAGCTTCTCCACAAGTCGCTCATGGTTCTTCCAATGACCAAATGCATGTGTGATACCCCTTGCTGGGGGAGGGGAGGTCATGGAGGCAGAGTGACTGATGTGCATTCTCATCCTGTCGTGGTCAGTCGGGAAGGATATAATCGTTCAATCCCAAGCTCTATTCGATAAATGTTGGATGACTTGGAAGAGGAAATGGCTAGCTTCCATCCTGCAACCCAACGCACCCAAAGACGTCGAAGAAGCTATTGGATGGTAAGAAATCTTTTGGTCGACTCCCTTTTTAGTCTTCCTGGTGTGTTTGTTCAAAGTGTCTCCAACTCACCACGTTCTCCTAGAGACCAATCACCATCCTCTGATGGCCATCACAACAGCCTGCCCCCTTCAGATACTAATTGCAGGTCGATAACAGAGGCTCAACTAGTCATACAGGGTGCACAAGTGGGTGAATTCAATAATTCCCCCCCATGAAAAAAGTCAAGCACGATGATTTTCCACCCCCATCCTCCTTCACCAAATGTATGGGGATTCCCACCAAGGAAGCACAATCCAGCTCCTCCAGTGAAAGCGACTTCGTTGGGTTCCCAGTGGTAGAAGAAATACCCCCTAGAGGTCTTCCTGCTTAATTTTCTTGCTCTTGTCAGTTTTGAGGTCTCTTACCTTTTGTTTAGTACCACCTTTTATGACATGTCAAACATTACAAAGACTTGTTGTTTCTTTTGAGAGTCTGGTTTGCCTCTATGGGTGCCAATTTTCCAAGTTTTGATTGCGTGGTTTCCCAATAAGAGCAGGCTCAATCTCAATCTTTAGAACTACTAGTCTATGTATCTCTTGATTGTACTATTACTTTATTGGAGATCAAGAATTTACAAAAAAAAAATATTTTATATAACAAAATTATATATTACAATAAGATTAAATTTCAAAAATGCATACTCCCCAATACCTGTATTTAAAAAAAAAATGATTTAAAAAATTAATTAAAGTAATTTTATATAACAAACATTATTAGTTTAAAAAATTGATTAAAATAATTTTATATAATATTTTATATAACAAATATTATATATTAAATTCTCAGAAAATCATAACAATTTCTTATTTATTATATAACCTGAGTGGAACTAATGACTAAAAATATATATTTCTTTTTAAGAGGTTACAAAATTTTTAAGAGATTACAAGTTATAGATTATTATTATTATAATATATTGAAAAAAAAATTATATAATAATATTTATACATTACATATATAATATCAAATCTTAAAAATCAAAATTAAATTTTAAATTCTAATTACTCAATAATACATTTAATTAAAAATTGATTATTTTATATTAAATAAATAACAAAAACACTTATTTAAAATTTGATTATTTTATATTAAATAAGTAAAAAAATCCTTCAAATCCATTGAAAATAACATTTATAATAATTAAAAATCCCTTCATTAATAATTTTTTTTTGTTATTTTATTTCCAACCCTTTAAACAAATGATTTAGAATTAGAATAAGTGTTTACCATTATTTTTAATATTTAGTTTTACTATTATTCTTAACATTTAAGTAAGTATAATATATATCTAATATATATAGAGAGAGAGATTAATTATATTAAAGTTAGTTTGATAATATTTATATAAATTTTGTTTTAATAAATATTCATATATAATTATTAAAAATAATGATAATTAAATAATAATGATAATTTTATATTTTAAATTTTAAAATATTTAATATTATTATATTTTAAATAATTCTTTAATAAAATATTTAAAAATATATTTATTTACAGTGAGATAATGTGATAACGTGTTATTGTTAGTTAATCACAATCAACAAAAAAAAATTAAATTAACGACAAATAACTTACAGTTAACCAATTGGAATATATAATTCTTTTTTACTCGGTGTAAAAATAAATAATTGCAACTTAAAATATAAAGGAAATTTTGTAATGCAACATTGCTTATTTTTAATAGGTATCAATTGTATGAATTGTATGTAACTTTTGAGGAGCATTATAATCCAACATAATTTTTAATAAGAGTATAATGTGACATTATCCTTAAGGAATATAGAAATATGATATAAGTAAACCAACATCATTTATGGTCAATCATAGTCAACCACAATTAACAAAATTCAATCATAGTCAAACAAGTCAAGCATATGAACCAAAGTTAACAAGAGTTGCACTTAAGCACACTTGTGAACCACATGCACTCAAAATGAATGAAATCCCACCTTAATTAGTCAAATTATAGTCAATCATAATCAACCAAGGCAACCACAATCATCCAACTCAACCAAGGTCCCTTATAATCAATGAAAGTTTATCATGATTGGTAAAATTCAACTAATATATTTCACTTGATCATAATGAGTATAATTCAACTAAAATCAACATATTCACGGATATTCAACTATGGTCAACCAAAATCAATTAAAATTAACCATAATAAAATGTTATAGTTAACTAATAATTATAAATCTAAACTATACTTAATAATCTACTAATTGTAAATCAAAATGATAAGATAATTGCAAATCATTTAATAATATTTATCTATCTTAAACCCTAATCTATCAAGCACTCATAGAGATCAAATTTCTTGTTATGTAAATTTTAATCTATATATTATTATGTAAATATATACTTACTTAGTTATTTATATTTAAGATTATCTAATTTAATATCATGTGACAACATCTCCCCATACTGAATTATAGAGCACCTTGCTACTTTAGGTGCAATAAATCATTATAAATGGACCCTATAAAAAGCTTAAAAATTATTTTTAGATTCCCATAAAACTAATGTATTGTTGTGAAGTAAAAAATGAATATTTGTATAAGTTTTAATTTTTTTATTATTATTAATTGATTGTGTGTATTTTTTACTATTAATTGATTGTGTGTATTTGGGAGAAAAAATTGTATAAAAAATTAATAAATTTGTTGAAATAAATTAGTATGTTTTACAGTTTACTAGTTTACTTAAAAAACAATTTTTTTTAAAAATACATATTCACACATAATTTATAAAATCAAACAAACAGATAACACTCACTCTTTGAGTGTTAGAGTGTATTGATGTAGTAAGTATATATTCATCTTTATTTGAACGAAGTTAGAGTGTATTTGAATGGTAGAATGTATTGATGTAGTAAGTATATATTCATCTTTATTTGAACGAAGTTAGAGTGTATTGATGCAGCAAGTATATATTTATCTTTATTTTGGTTTTATAAGAATTAGAAAAGTGTTAAAGTTTCTTCATATTCCTTATAAATATACATTAAGAAGTGGTTTAAAGTAAAGTTTTGTGGTATGATGAGTATCTTGCTGGGGTTAGTTGAAGACGGAGGGTTTGAGGAGAGAGTCTGGAGTTGGACGCTGTTTGAATGGCGTTTCCTGTAATTTTTTTCACTCACTCAAATATCAATGAAGTTTTGTCTTACTGGATATCTTGTTTGGTCCATGTTGTTGACTTTTTACTGTTCTGCTTAATCTGTTTCCTTTGCCAGTTATACCTAAAATACGTTGTGTGGGATACGTTAGAGAGTTACACCGTGATCGAATTTGTTTATTCCTCGATTATCTAAAATATTCTGTACTAGGTTAAATATTCTTGATTGTATCGAGAGGTGCTTTTTAATACAAAGAGGATGTGTAATTCCGTACTCTTAAAATCATGTAAAATATATCTCTGAAAACTATATCATCTGCACATCCTTCTCACTGATCATCTCTAGCGGCCTGCTCTCGCGCTGACAGGCTTATAGAATACTTCAATTAAAGTTGAAACGATGGCATTTAGGGCGTGAAGGCATCAGATTGTTCAGAGAAATCGCAATCACGATCAGATTCCACATGATATACATGCAATAACAACTATACGAAGATCACTCAATTTATCTTCAATTTAAAAGATATGGTCATAATCACACGAGAGAAGATGCGGAATCCCATTACTCTGTTATCTATTCATTCCCATTTATAAAATAACATTAGGGTTATATTTATCCATTCCAGTGGAGAATTGTTGTATATTTCTGATAGGAATTGAGCGAATCTCTACGGCGTAGTAGGCGGGCATTCGAATATTGGTGGGCTGGTCGATTGTGGAATACGCAAATCACGATAATGTCTCTTGAAATTCGAACTTGTTTTGTAACGACACTGTTTAGAGAGACGTGATAATGATTCTTTTATGATTTTAGTCGTATTTTTTTTTATATTTAATTCATTTTTTAAGTAAATTATTTAGGATTTTTAAGTAAATTATTTAGGAATTAGAATAAGTGGATTTAATGGTTAAGAATATGTGTTTCCTCTTAAGAGATAGATCACAAATTCAAAGGGGAAATGGTATGGTATGTTTTCATAGACTTTACTAGTCAAATTGCTTGGCTAAGGAGATCCCTTGTCCTACAAATAAGAGAATCTCATACACCAATTTAATGTTGTCTATTATGCATGTATAAACACCTGTCAAAGTGGAGCTTAAGATGCCACCTTGTGCTTGGTCAAATTCCCATGTCACGCGCTCTTTATGACCCCAACTCCCTTGTCATATCATGTATTGGGAACACTCCTCATGTACGATGTATGTCTGAAGTACCTCCTCTGGTACTGTCGTCCTGCAGAATATTAACAATGGAGTTATGGAAAGCTTTGTCATAGAAGTTATGAAAGATTTGATGGTGTTGGTTCTCAAGCCAGTTGCTAAATATAGGCATCCAAGCCAAGTTCGCCAAGTTCAAAATTTCGGCCTCTAGTTCATGAGCATTGTGCAACATTTGCGTTGTCCTGGTTTCGAGCTCTCACCTTCGAGAAATTCAACGTCTTGGTCCAGGATTGTAGAAAGCATCTCCCCTGGTCTCTCCATGCCTAGGGAGAGGGCACACTCCATAAGGGGTAGTAGTTCCCCTCAAGGGACTCCTCTCAGGTGACGACGCACTTTGTCCTCCTCCTCAACGAGTTTTGTTTCAAAGAAATTTATGTGGGCCATTCGAGATGAGGAACGACATTCCTCAGCTACACGCCAGGAAGCGAGTGACTCAAGCTCTACCGGGAGTGAAAAAGACTGGGGTCATGCCATTGTTGAGGACGAGATTCCTCCACCTCCTGAAGCAGATCGAGGAGAGCAGGCGGAGAATGTCGATGAAAATCGAGAGGTCAAGGCCGAGAATATGTATCAAATGAGAACCGACATGGAAATTCAACGAGAGAGAACTCCTCCATTGCAAGGTATGAGCGACCCACCCATTTTCTTCTCTACTAGCCAGCTACAATCAATATTTTATATTCTCCATGATATCACAGACATGAGATTTTGCCAGGAGCAAATGAAAGCTAGGAGCAAATGAAAGTTAGGATTACTGCTCTTTCCAATCAACTCCTAGAACAACAACAAAACATCATTGTCCCAAATTGGCATGCACCACCTCCAAACCGTGGTGATGGCATTGTACGAGGCGAATAAGGATTTTATAGCTATCTTGAAGACTCTCCCATACTCAGATTTAATTCTTTTTGTATTAAATATAGGATGCTTAGATATATAGTGAACTATGAACAGAAAGACGTTATTTTTTGTATTCTCAACTTAGAGGCCAGAGTTGGGTTCCTATTTTGGTACTCTAGTAAATGCTCTGTATTATTTTGAGCTACTAGAAGGTACTGCAATTTATAGTCTACGTTTATATTATTATTTTTATATTTTAACTATTTAATAAAATATTCAAAAATAAATATAGTAAATGTTCTATATTATTTTGAGCTAATAGAAGGTACTGCAATTTATAGCTTAAGTTTATATTATTATTTTTATATTTTAACTATTTAATAAAATATTCAAAAATAAATATATGTAATGTAATAAAATTATTAAATTAAAATTAAAATCTATAAATAAAAATTATAAATAACAAGATTAGTCGAGAAAAAATTAACTAAATTTTATGATTTTAATATTACATAGTAGAGTCCCCCAGGTGGGGTGGCATCATGGCGATGTGTCGATATATTCTCAGCGGACGTTGCGCTAGTTGGTGACACATTCTTCAACTCATTCCCCCGCTGGATCAGATCAATCTCATCGCGAAAACCAGGAAATACAAGCCATATCTCCTAGAGCGTGTGAGGTATGCAATTCAGGTGGGCTAGGGGATCAGGGCAGTGAAGGCTCATTACTCTCTTGCGACCTCAATAATGCAGACAATAATGTTGCGTCCCTCCATCTTCAATATGGTTCGACCTATTCGATACAATGTCGGACTCATTCGCCTCATTTTTCTTTTGAAATATCCTTCCTCTGCTCATACTCTATGCTCTGCTTCCGATTGGGTGTTTCATCTCTATCAAGAGAGCGTCAATTTCTCTTCCACTTCCATGCCTAGACTATGAGAGTGTGTTTATTCTCGGTGTAGCAAAACCTCTCGTGGTAGGATGAGCAATCGTCGAAGTGACCCAGAGTCCTCTTCCAATTTTCCAGGTTGTGCTTCTGAGAATTCTCTTCCCCTTGACCCCGACGCCCAGTCAACTCTAGAAGCCATGGAGACTTGGGGATGCTTGGTTGTTGAGGAAAATAAAGACTTCATGGCCACTGATGCAAATCAGGTGCCAATTCCCTCTCCAAAGAAACTTTTATCAATCTCATCTTCAAGATGCGTAGTGAGATCGCAGATTTAAAACTCATCATGGAGCAGCTTCACCAACATATCTCCTGGATCGTGGCGCTGCAAGTCAGAACTACACTCCAACGAACAGTTCTTGGGATGATCGCTCAGGACACCATCTTGATCTGTGACTCTATTCCTCCCCACTGAGCAGTTCTTCTCAGTAGGGACAAGTTCATCATCATGATTAACTGCGTTCTCCTCACATTATCTAGTTTTAGTCTTAGTTTTGGTCTTAGCTCATTTCCTAAAGTTCATGACAGGACAATAGTTTTGATGTATTACTTGGAAATAATGGAGATGTTAACTTTGATTAGCTTCAGTAATAAGCGCATGTTGTAAGCGCCAGTTAGCTTAGTTAAGAGTCAGTTCTCT
>JASDQU011509455.1:15243-37762 GCA_032191745.1 Picea mariana
ATTGTTCCATTGTGTCCTAAGCACTCATTTCAGTCTGGAAAACTTTTTGTTTCACTCGAAAAGGTTTCCATTTGCCCAAGATACGGCCATTACAATGAGATCTGGAAGTATAAAGCTTGAATACGCATTTTTTTAATTTTTGCAAAGTATTATTTTGGTTTTATTTCAGTTTTATATTATTTGTTTCTAGGTTGCTATTCTTTTAGATTTGTGTATGCTCTTTGCCCCGCGCCATGTGCGATCTCGGCAAATCAGAAATAGATAGGAAAAGGTGCATCTTCCAGGTAAGCTAACCGATATCTAACCCTTGTTGCCATCGAGAAGCGAATTTTTTTTTCTTGTGTGAAAAGAGTTTTTGTTCAAGTCTCTCTTTTGTTACTTTTTTTTTTTTTAAGTTCATGCTAAAATTGTAAAGTGTATTTCACTTCAAGTATAAAAGTGAATCACTATAAGTAGCTTTAATATTTTATTTTAGAGTTATTTATTTTGCATGTACTAACTTTATTGTAAAAGTGATCCCCACTTCTCTTTATAAAAGTGGGTCACTTCATAAAGCAACTTACACCACCACGTGGTCCTTTGGTTACCGTTTATGCATTTTTTTTAAAGGGCATAACTCTCACATCCGAAGTCCATTTTTTAGTGCCATTTTTTTTTTAAAAACCGCATAACTTTTCGAGATATTTCCATTCAGATCATTAGTTTCAGTTTTTAAATCCATATTATCTACATATTTAATATGGCTTCTACAAGTAATCTCTTACTTACCAGCACCAACTACTTCCAATGGAAATCCCATATGGGGGATTTATTAAGAAGTAAAAGCTTGTACCGGATTACCTTGGGAAAGGAAACAGCACCAACTAATGCTGATAAGAAAGTAAAATGGGATAATAGGAATGACGAAGCACGTGAATTAATCGGAATGTTCATCTCTCCTAATTTAAGGTTCCACCTTCAATCAATTGATAAACCCAAAGAATCTTGGAAAAAGATTGAATCTATGTTTGGTAAACACAATATTATTCGAGCACAACAGTTAGGAAATCAAGTACTAACTTTAAGTCCAAGTGATTTTTCTTGCACTGAAGACTATCTATCTAAGTTTAAAACACTCAGAACTATATGTGAAGAATGTAAGATAAAGATAGAAGAAGATCATTGCATCTATCGTATTCTTTCTAAGCTAGGTAGTGCATATTATGTGTTTGTATCTACCTTTTATGCCATGCAAGAGGCTCTAGGGACACCTTATCAAAAACCCAATCTTCAGAACTTTTGTGATGCTTTGATTAGAGAGAAAGATAACCTAGTACAACTTGCAGTGATCAACACTGCAAGTATCTCCAACAAAGCCTTAGTTGTCCATCAGAAAGATAAACCCAAGAATCCCAAGAAGCAACATCATCGCCACAACAACAAGAAATATAAGGGTCCCAAACCCACTCAGACAACTTCTACTCCTAATAGAGACAAAGGAGAAAAATATAAAAATAAGAAGAATGATAGACATTGAAAATTTTGTGATAAAGATGGTCGTGATGAGTCCAAATGTTTCAAGAAGATGGCATCTTTAGAAGCAGCGATGAAGAAGCACAACATCAATATTGATTCTACTTGTTCTTCTTCTTCTCGTGGACATGCACTTTCAGCTTCTGGTTTCTCCTTCAATACAACTTCTACTTCTAGTTATGATGAGTGGATTATTGATTCTGGAGCATATTATCATATGGCTAAGGATAGAGACATATTTTCTACCCTCAATGAATGTAACACCAAGAAAATATTTGTTGGTGATGATAGATCTCTTAGTGTTGAAGGATCTGGAACAGTTCAAGTAGAAAATGGTCATTTCAATGATGTATTATGTGTTCCAAGTCTTTCTTGTAACCTTCTATCAGTATATCAAATCACTCATTCAGGTGAAGGTAAAACCGTAGAGTTTTCACCTCACCAAGTTGTAATCAAGGATCTAAAAGATCCTAAGCATATTCTTTCAACTGGAATTGTTGATGATATTATCAGGTTATACAAGTTTGACAACTTTGGGTCATCATCTTTTTCATCAGTTTTCATTGCTCATAGCGATGACTTGAGCAAACTTTGGCATGAGCGGTATGGTCATCTAAACTATCGTTCATTGAAGCAACTATGTAATCAATAGATCGTGATTGGTCTTCCTCTTGTTTCATGCAGAGATGGTGTTTGTGTCGGTTGTGTTCTTGGAAAATATCATCGGGACAATTTTGACAAACATGTCTCTTGGCACGCCTCGGGCCCTTTGCAGCTTGTTCATTTGTGTGGTCCACTTTTTTCTCCTTCTTTTTCTGGGTGCAAGTATTTTTTAACTTGCATTGATGACTTTTCCATACGTACTTGGGTTTACTTCTTAAAACTTAAGAGCGAATTTTTTGACAAGTTTTTGGCCTACAAGACTCTTGTAGAAAAACAATATGAACATCAAATTCAAAGGTTAAGAACAGATAATGGAGATGAATACGTGAAAAATAATTTTACAAGTTACTGCACTACACAGGGCATCCAAATGCAACACATTGTTCCATATACACCACAACAAAATGGTGTTGTTGAGAGAAAGAACCACACATTAAAAGAAATGGCTAATTGTATGATGCAATCTAAGAGATTAAGTCTAAAGTATTGGGCAGAAACAATCAACTCTGAAAATTACATAGTAAATTGCATTACCACAAAGGCTCTTAAAAATATAACATCAGAAGAAGATTGGACTAAAATTAAACTAGATGTAAGTCACTTCCATGTATTTGGCACTATAGCATGGGCTCACATTTTTTATAAGAAAAGGAAAGTATTGCAGCCTAAAACTGAGAAGTGTATATTTGTTGGTTATTCTGAAGATGTCAAAGGTTACAGACTTCTTCAACCACATTGTAATGAAATTATTATTAGAAGATATGTTAAATTTGATGAAAATATCTTGGCCCGCAAGCCTAATTTAGCATTTGTGCCTGCTTCGGCCTGTGAGACATCTTCGGTGTTTGTGCCTTATTTTGTTCTAGTTTCTTTTTTAGATGATGACAGTGAGGATGAAAATCCACCTCTGCCTGCTCAGCTTCCTCCAGATGAGTCCTTTGAACCTGAACCAGCACCATCTCCACTGCTTCCTAGATGGTTCTGTTCAACACGAGAAGCAGTTGGTGATCTTGTCAGTGATCCTTCAAATGAGCATCGAACACGTTTACAGTTCCCGCAAGACTCTTCTCTTTTGGCTCAAGTTTCAGAAAATCATGATCCAGAGACATTTGCAGAAGCTTCAGGTCATTTATATTTGGATACAACAATGAATGAAGAGTATCATTCTTTAATGGCAAACAATAATTGGGATCTTATACCTTTTCCAAAAGAAAGAAACTTGTCAAATGTAAATGGGTCTATAGAACTAAGTATGCATCATATGGAAATGTTGAAAGACACAAGGCTCGATTAGTTGCCAAAGGATTTTCCCAAGTTGAAGGAATTGACTATAATGAAACCTTTTCCCCTGTAGCCAAAATGAATTCCATCCGACTTGTCATTGCCCTTGTTGTCTTACATAAATGGGAGGTCCATTAGATGGATGTTAAATCCGCCTTCTTGGAAGGAAATTTGCAAGAAGAAATCTACATGGAACAACCTCCTGGCTATGTCCAGAATGACTCTAGCCTTGTTTGTCACCTTAAGAAATCTTTTTATGGTCTCAAGCAAGCTCCCCGAACTTGGTATGCCAAAATGGACAGCTTTCTTATTGCCATTGGATTCTCTAGTTTCCATTCTGATCCTAATGTCTATACCAAGAAAGTAGGAAGTCATCTCATAATCCTTGTCCTTTATGTTGATGACCTTATCCTTACTGGTAGTGACTCAAAACTTTTAAACCATGTGAAAACCAACCTTAAGAAGAAATTTGAAATGTCAGACTTAGGATTTTTGCACTCTTTCCTTGGCCTCCAAGTTTTGCAAACCAATGAAGGAATTTGTCTTTCCCAGTCTAAGTATTCTTGCGACCTTCTTCATCACTTTCACATGGACGATTGTAAACCAGCGCCTTCTCCCTTCCATTCTGGAGTCAAGCTTACTGCCACCTATCCTTCTCCCGAAGTTGATGCCACCCTGTACCATCAGTTAGTTGATAGCCTCTTATACTTGACTCATACTAGTCCTGATATTTCCTTTGTTGTTGGTCTTGTTGCCCGGTATATGCAAACACCCCATGAAATCCATTGGAAAGAAGATAAAAGGATACTTCATTATGTCTGTGGTACAGTTCATTTAGGGATACATTACAGTTCAGGGGGGACTCCTTATTGGTTGGTTTCACTGATTTAGATTGGGTCGGCGACCCTGATGATCGAAAGTCTACTGCAGGTTATGTTTCTAGCCTTGGTTTGGGACCTATCACTTGGGCCTGTAAGAAACAATAGGTTATTGCACATTCTTTAGCAGAAGCATAGTACCGAGCAACGGTAAATGAAAGTCAAGAAGCCTTGTAGCTTCGACAGATCCTTTTAGAGTTTGGATTCTAGCAGCAGCATCTGACCAGCCTTTGGTGCGACAATCAGAGTGCCATCAATCTCGGCAAAGACCCAATTCAACATCAACATAGAAAACACATTGAGCTACACATTCACTTCATCAGAAAGTTCATTCATGATCAAGTTATTGAAGTGCTCTTTTTCCCTACAGAATATCAAGTTGCAGACATTTTCAAAAAGTCTCTTATAGAAGCGAAGATTTCCAAACTTCAATCTATGTTAGGAGTTCAGGAAGTTGTCGTTAAGGGGGGGTAGTCTCTAATGCCTCCTTCCTTCTCCTACTATGTAACTATTGTAAATCCTTCAATCATATCCCAAGTTGTTCTTAAGGGGGGATGTTAGGATATTTAAACACTTAGGAGTTAGTTAAGATCTACTTGGTCTAATGTGTCGTTAGGTAAAAGTGTGTTTCTTTAGTATGCATTTGTAGTTAGGAAATCTGATGGTCACGATATGTTCCCGACATAGAGTGATCCGACAGTTCATACTCTCCTCGATCTCAATGGCCATTGATTTGTGGCTTAACACCCGATTGGTCCATGATCTCTATTTAAAGAGCATGGAGGGTCATTTGTCAATGATCGATTGTGAGAAACTCTCTTGTAAAATCTCTCTATAATCTTTTTCTTTTGCATTAATAAACTGCTCCAAGTGGTCGCGTTGGTTGGGGCTGTGAATGTTTCCCTATAGGGTTTTTACCACCTGAAAACATCAATGTGTTGATCTTTGATCTGGTTGTGTGAGTGGTTACTGAAGGTGTTTGTCCTTTGTTGGAATACATGTGTTGTCGAACACTCTCAACAAACTCACCATCAAAGAAAAATTTTCCATTATTGTCATTGATGACCTTTTTGATTAATTAAGCGGTGCTTAGTATTTTACCAAACTTGATCTCTTCTCTGACTACCTATTTCCCCTTGACCAAGTTTTGAGGATTCTTGGTCATGTTTGACCTGATTTTGGGACTTCGACAGGGTTTCGAAGGCAGAGTGCAAGACGAAGTGGAGATCGTGGGATATCGGCCCCTTTTAGGGCCTTTTTTGGGATTTGGGATTTTGTAACGGGTATGGAAATGTCGGCCCATGGGTTTACCCATGCTTAGGCCTATTTTGTAATGTATAAATAGAAGGCTAGGCAATGTAAGAAAAGGCAGTTGCAAGTTGGCTAAGTGCTAGAGTTGGATCTATGTGATCAAGAGTTGTAAGTGCTTTGGTGCATACTATGTGAGACTTGCAAAGCTAAGTGAAAGTCATTGTAAGAGACTGTGGAAGGTTGTGTGCTTAGATATACTCGGGGAAGGAGGATCTAGTGAGTTGCGCAGATCCCCTGTCCTTTACGGAGTAGGGTTTTTGAGGCTCTGTGCATGTAACCGATTGAAGAAGCTAATAAAGAAGACAAAGAGTTGGTGGACGTAGCCCCAGGGTGGGGGTGAACCACGTACATGATGTGTTGCTCTGATTTGTGTGATGTGTTGATGTGTTTATATGTTAATGTGCTTAGTGCTTTAATATAAATGAATGATCTGTCAATGCTTAGCGCTTAATATTATGGATGGATGTTAGATCTAACTGACATACATGTGCTTGAATCTGCTAGATCTGATATGTTTCGTCATGATAAGTGTTGTTAGATGGTAGATCTGGTTGAATACTGTGATGCTCTATAATTAGGGTTTACTACGATGTAACTGAGACTGAATGTTGATGAATGTTAACTATTGAGTGCTTTGTTAAGTGTTAGAATCACAAATCTGTGTCCCGGCTAAGGTTGCTGACACTTGAGTCCTGCAACCACCCCTGCCTCTACCTCGGGTGAGACTTCATTTGATTCGTAGGTGTTGCAGAAAGGGTCGGTAGTGTTGGTGCGTTGTTGTAGCGTTGAACCCTGGGTCTGCCCATGTCCCAATAAATGGTTCTGTTGCTGGGACCTGAAACTGTGATTGCTAGGAATTGAGGAAAAAGAAGCTTTGTGAGAAGATCTGACCTGAAATTGTGAAAGCTCTGTGCATATATATGTCACCCTAGTGCGTCGTATTCTACTTGATCTATGAAGCTCTTTTCCAAGAAGGGTCAGATCCGAAGAAAAAAGGTAAGATATGTAATCTCTGTACTCTAATAAAGGTAAGAATAGTGAAAAGTTTTAGATCTGGAAGCTTTGTGCTCTGCTAAAGATAAGATTAGTGGAAAATTTTGTTTATAAAGTATGGATCTAGGTATGTTTAATAAAATTTGTCCTAGCTTAAAAACTAGGGCACTGATAGATGAAAGAAGATTTGATATGAGTAGATCTTATAAGAATAGTGAAAGATATGTTATACCTATGCTTAGAGAGAATGTTTGGACTAACAAATGGATGCAGAATCCTAGAAATAATTTTTTGCAGGTTAGCTACCATGATCCTAATGCACAGTACAGGAAAGGTTGGGGATCATTTAAGAGAAAGAGAGGATTAACCCTTTGTTACATTTGCAGAAAACTGGGACATATGGCTAAGGAATGCCCTGGAAGAAGACCTAGTTGTCTTTGTTTCAAAGCTATGGACCATGAAATTTTGGATTGTCGTAGAATGATAGCTAAGGTTGAAAGGATGAATATGAGACAAGAGGACCACGAGAAAGGTTAAGCAGCTGAGATTATGGAAGAACCCCAGAGCGATTCATAAAAAGTATTGCTACAGATGAAAGAAACCCTGAATGACCACCGACATATTAGCTTATCAGAGATATTCAAAGAAAAAGAATGCATTGAAGTAAGAATAGGAGACTTCAACATTGACTGTTCTCTAGATGAGAAAACACAGGTGAATATCATGACAGAAAGAACTTGGGAAATTCTAGGAAAGCCTGCTATGATTCCTTCATTGGGAGGAATAAGGTTCTTTAGAGGAAAGTTGATAAACCTATGTGGAAGACTTACCCAGGTATCTATGAATGCCAATGGAACTTTGACAGAGGAAGAATTTGAAGTTGTCAAATTTATTGAAAACAATGCTCTATTTGCTATGTTACTAGGAAAACCTTGGATTGAAGGAGATCAGGCCAGAAGAAAAGAAGAAGAAATCGTAGAGCAGAAGAAGCAAGAGTTAAAAGATTTCATGACTAAGAGGATCGCACACTTGATTGAAGAACAACATAACCAAGTGAAGCTATTTAAGACCAGAGACTTGGATGTTGAAGTAGGAAGAACACTAGAAGATTCGTAGAAGACTGAAGTACCTATTCCAGATACAGATGAAGTATTACCCCTGATTTCTAGGAAAGAACCTCACCAGCGCGAAGTTACTCTGCCAAAAGAAGATAAGAATCAAAATGGAAAAAGGAATTATGAGATGAAACTCACTGGAAAGAAGGCTAGAAAACTAAGTAAGAAGAAAGCTAAAATTGAAAAGTTACAGAAGGTTCCAGAGGGAACTTCACAGAAGGAAAATTTGCAAAATTGGAACTTCGTCGGGATATCAGAACTGCGTCACATGGCCCTTTTCCATGGCGATGCAATATAGTCTTTGAGACAGTATAACCGTTAGATCGACGGCCTGAATGGGTAGAAAGGAATTTATGATCAAAAATTTCGCCACCAGACCATTGGGACCGCTCCATTATGGACAGCACCGAGTTAATGAAGGCTTCTCACCCATTGCAAGAGATTCATTGTCAAGTTATCTATTTATCCTGTCGCGCCACACAACGAGAACACTTTTGCTAACCATGAATCTGAGCCCGCAGACTAGCTGATTTCACACAGTGATCATCGCACTATTACCATTCATCCCATTGCATTGAGCGGTTATTCTTCGAACCCGAGATATTCAACCACGAGCGTGCATGTCGGACGAGCTTAGCACTGCTGAGAAAATTGTCGAGGAAGTTAAGATTGACCTAATGATTGAAAGAGTAATGTCTGAAAGAGAAATGTATGCAAGTATTCTAGAATCATCGATGAGAGGACTGCAAGCCTCTCCATCGACTGCTTGCGAAGCCGGATCATCCCGACCATCAGCAGAAAAGAGAACCAAACACAGAGATGACCTAGCAAATGTGAAGTTGATCCCGTCCATATTGCCTGATTACATCCCGCCTCTAGCCGACGCTGTGAGTCGAGATAGTGTGCTAAGAGATTTCGAGTACTCCATGATTACTGTGTACCTCCCGAACGGGATACGTGCAGTTCGAGCACAACAGGACAAGATTATAGCGTTGAAGTTCAGTGACTTCAACCTCGGAGATTGCAAGAACTACAGTATGCTCGCCCCATACAAATACTTGACCAGGACGAAGGGGAAGAACTCAAAGATAATCCTCCAGTCATGGACGATGAACCTCGCGTAGTTCACCCTGCTAAATGTAAGGAAGATCCCACACTTCGGAAGGCACCAGGAAGTGAACGCCTATGTCAAGCTATTACTGTCATTTTACCATGGCGGTTACTTATGTCTAGACCGCCAGATTACAGTCGATCTGACATTGATCCATAGGATCACGAGATTAAGTATGCAAGGACCCAACCCACAGGAGTTCTATCTAGGAAAAGCCACAGATCGCGTGCTAGCACAGAAGATCAAGGATACATACGGCGATGTTGAAAAGGGAACGCAAGGCTACAAGGTAGCCTCCATCCAGAATGACGAAGTGCGCCTAACCTGTCAGCTAATAGCCGAAAATTTAGTAAGGAAGAACAGACCTACGCAATTCACAGGCTTTGTTGTTGACCTCGTAGGGAAGTGCGTGGAAGGCCTGCAGATGAACTGGGCTAAGTACCTAGTTAATCAATTGGAACTAGACAGTCGCGAAGCACATGATCAGGGCTATGAGTTTCACTTTAGCTGCCTCCTGATCCTCATCGCCTTTGTTTCCTGGGAGATGTCGGAAGGTGCGACCTTCCCGGATATTGAACCGTTCAAGCCGCTTGCCGCGAAGTTCGCTACACTTTGGTACTCAAGTGATATGAACAAGAAGTGGCATTCAAACGTTGTTTTTTATACATATTTCCTTCATCTGAAGAGAGCCATTGAAGTTGAACGACGCATGACCCTGAACAACCTACATAGGTTCTGTCCCCTGATGAAGTTCTGTGCAGATCGACACTTCATCTACATAACAACGTGATCTGATGAACATAAGGAGTAGCTTCAGTCGTACTACAAGCTCACAGAAGAAGACCTTGAGGAGATCACCAAGGACTGGTCCGTGGACCTCCTTATTCCCGCAGACCCTGCAGAGATGTCTGACCCTGACAGCACAGAGACCATGCATAAAGAACAGGTACACCCAGACCCAGCAAAATGAAGAAGACTGGAGAGGTCCAAGATTTAAGCAGTGCCTCAAGAAAGACTACTTCAGTATCACCTGACCGAGGGGGTGATGACGAAGTAGAAGAACTAAATGGAAAAGGAACTGAACAGAAGCCAAGCGAAGTAACACCACCCAGAGACAAGGTTGATCCCCTAAAGAGGACGAAGTTTTATCCCCTGAAACCTTCTTCTCGGAATAAATCGAAAGCCACCATGACCAAGATGAAGATTGTGCTTACTGTCGATGATTTCGACTTCATCATCGCAGCTCTCAATGACACTTCGCTAGAAATCATGGAGAAACAGGAAGCTAAGAAGGAGGAAATGTATGATAGAATTGAGATCGAACTCCAAGGGGTACAGCAGGATCTTTAGTCCAGTCACATAGTCTCCACTGCGCCCCTGCCATCAGGAGAACCAGATTTGAGAGATGAGCCAGCCCAACTCCACCGACTAGCTGATGCGGTCGAAGCTCGCCTTCATCGCGCTCAAGATGAAACAGAACAAGCCATCCAGGCCTTGAAGCAAGTGCAAGGCATACTCGTAGAACAACGCAGAGCTGCAGAACGGGAGAAGGTTTCTCTCCAGGAAAAGTTTGAAGAAGAGAAAGCCCAGATGCAACAAGAAAAAGAACAGTTGCTCACAGAGCAACTCGAAGTGAAAGAAGCGGTCAATAGAGAAATCTGCTCTGTGACAGGCTTAGAGCCACAAGCAGAAGATCGAGTCATGCATAAAGTAGAGAAGCTCACAGAAGCTATCCTGCAACTACATAAATGAATCACAGATTTAGAGCTCCGCACAGTGCCCAGCACCCCGCAAGATGTGAGGGATCAAAGAGAAGAAATTGCTTGAAGCACAGTTGAGAGAATAAAGGCCCTTGCCATAGAATGTAAGAAACTCACCAATCGCAATGCCTAGACCTATGAGCAAATAACTGATAATCCATAATTGAAGGCACTGGAGTCGCAGCTCCAAGAGGCAAAGTATCAAGCAGAAACTATACAGGAGCAGTTGAAGCCCCTGTCAGTTGTGGAAAGAATGAAGTGATCCTAGGAGTAGCGCACTGCCCAGAAGCAGGTCCACACTATCCAGAGCAAAGTCATGAAAGTGACTCAGAGGCTCCAACCTGTACAGGATAAGGCTTACCAATTGTTCACCGATATCGAAGGTCAAGGAGCGGAACTGGAGAAAGTCATCATTGCAGTTGCACAAAGGCTAGAAGAACCTGTCAAAAAAGAAGTCATACAAGAGTTCGTTGAACAAGAGGTCATGGCACAACAACAAGTCAAAGAATCTCGAGCCAATATCGATGCTTTCGAAGCAGAACTAGTCCGATCAAAGTGACTCAGGATGAGTCACAGGTGAGTGTCGAGAGCGTGTTGGCCCTTGACCAAGTTTTGAGGATTCTTGGTCATGTTTTACCTGATTTTGGGACTTTGACAGGCTGTCAAAGGTGGAGCGCAAGATGAAGCGGAGATC
The DNA here is from genome assembly GCA_032191745.1 of Picea mariana. Taxonomy (NCBI): domain Eukaryota; kingdom Viridiplantae; phylum Streptophyta; class Pinopsida; order Pinales; family Pinaceae; genus Picea; species Picea mariana. The sequence goes on from JASDQU011509455.1 coordinate 26,562, forward strand.
GTGGGATCTCGGCCCCTTTTAGGGCCCTTTTTGGGATTTGGGATTATGTAACGGGTATGGGAATGTCAGTCCATGGGTTTACCCATGCTTAGGCCTATTTTGTAATGTATAAATAGAAGGCTAGGCAATATAAGAAGAGGTAGTTGCAAGTTGGCTAAGTGTTAGAGTTGGATATATGTGATCAAAAGTTGTAAGTGCTTTGGTGCATACTATGTGAGACTTGCAGAGCTAAGTGCAAGTCATTGTAAGAGATTGTGGAAGGCTGCGTGATTAGATATATTTGGGGAAGGAGGATCTAGGGAGCTGCGCAGATCCCCTGTCCTCTGCAAAGTAGGGTTTTTTAGTCTCTGTGCATGTAATCGATTGAAGAAGATAATAAAGAAGACAAAGAGGTGGTGGACGTAACCCCAGGGTGGGGGTGAACCACGTACATGATCTGTTTCTCTGCTTTGTGCGATGTGTTGATGTGTTTATATGTTAATGTGCTTAGTGCTTTAATATATATGAATGATCTATCGATGCTTAGTGCTTAATATTATGGATGGATGTTAGATCTGACTAACATACATGTGCTTAGTGCTTGAATCTACTAGATCTGATATGTTTCGTCGTGCTAAGTGTTGTTAGATGCTAGATCTGGTTGAATACTGTGATGCTCTGTAATTAGGGTTTACTGCGATGCAACTGAGACTGAATGTTGATGAATGTTAATTGTTGAGTGCTCTGTTAAGTGTTAGAATCACATATCTATGTCCCAACAAAGGTTGCAGACATCTGAGTCCTGCAACCACCCCTGCCTCTACCTTGGGTGAGACTTCATCTTCTTCGCAGGTGTTGCCGAAAGGACCGGTAGTTAGGGTTTTGTTGGTGCGTTGTTGTAGCGTTGAACCCTGGGTCTGCCCCTGTCCCAACACTACCACCAGATTCATATGAAAGAAGAAGGCATTCCCAACACTGCATTCATAAATCATGCGGGTCACTACGATTTGTTATGCCATTCAGCCTCTGTAATGCTCCCTCCACTTTTCAACATCTCATGAATCGTGTATTTTGTCCTTTTCTCCACCATTTTGTCTTGGTTTTCCTTGATGATATTCTCATCTATAGCAAAACTTGGCAAGCACATATTTCCCATGTGGATCAAGTCCTCCAATTATTGTCTCAGAACAAACTTTTTCTTAAGCAGTCTAAATGTGCCTTTGGAGCCTCTGAAGTTGAGTACCTGGGACATAATTTCGGCAAGGATGGTGTCTGAGTAGATCCAAAGAAAATTGAATCTATGCAGAATTGGTCACACTCGAAAACTATTAAAATTCTACATGGCTTCTTGGGTTTGACTGACTATTATCGCAAGTTCGTTAAGAATTATGGAAAAATTGCAGCTCTTCTCACAACGCTCCTTAAAAAGAACGCTTTCATTTGGACTCCAACAGTCGACCATGCCTTCCAAGTTTTGAAAGCGGCTATATGCACTACTCCAATTTTGGCTCTCCCTGACTTCAACAAAACCTTTGTACTAGAATGTGATGCCTCTGGGAAAGGCATTGGGGTTTTTCTCATGCAAGATTGTAGACCTTTGGATTTCACCAACAAACAATTGTCTGAGCACCATTTGGGTCAATCCACCTATGAAAAGGAAATATTGGCTATTCTTCATGTTGTGGATATTTGGCATCCTTATCTCTTGGGGCAATGCTTCCAAATCAAAATTGATCATCAAAGCCTCAAGTACTTTCTAGAACAAATAATTTCTTCCCCGAAGCAAAAAAAAATGAGTAACCAAGTTGTTTGGTTGTGATTATGAGATCATCTACAAAAAAGGAAAAGAAAATGTGGTGGTTGATTCCCTTTCTAGGAAATATGAAGAAGAAAGGTTTATTTTTTCCCTCTCATTCATTGTCACATATTGACTTTAGGCAGTTCACCAAGAATGGTTGGAAGACCCCAAACTTTCAATATTGGTCAAAACACTGCATCAGGGTCCACAAGCTACTCCAGGGTACTTGTGGCAGCAAGACGAGCTTCATTATAAAGGCCGTCTGTATTTAAGTTGTTGGAGAGGCATTTTGGATAAGTTGTGGGGATTTGCGCCAGAAGAAGTCAAAGAACAAAAGGTAGTTAGAGGATGGACCAGAGCACATGATGAGAGCGGACTCCAAGGACTCAGAGAGTGCAACAGAAGGACACGCAACGAAGCAGCGCTCAAAAGGCAAAAAACGGTTATAAATCGTTGGGTTTTGGGGGACATTTTGTCCACTTTTGTAACGAGCTTAGCCATATTTTTATGTATACATATGTAAAGGGTTTTTTGGGTTTGGGGGTTTGACACATTAGAAGTTCCTAGTGATTTTTGGGTAAGGGTGTCGAGCGAGGGAATAATTCTAAGGTATGATTGAGGAGTAAACTTGCATTGCAGCAAAACGACTAGGTAGGTTTGGGTGATGTTAATGTTGCATATTTTGTAGCGCGTACACAATTGTAAGAAAACTATGAATGAATAATATAAGAAGCCAGTTGTTCTGGACGTAGCCCAATTTGAGTGAACCATGTAAATATGTTTGTTGTGATGTGTTGTATTTGCAATGTATAATGTTTTATGATATATGTTGAATGTATGGCTCCCATATGATGTTGTAATGTCGCACTTATATTGTGTTTAATAATGAAGTAAATAATGGAACTACGCACATGAGTAATTGATAGAAAATACATGAAAAAGGCCTCACTTTCCCTCATTAATGCAGAACCTTGGTTTTTGCATCCCCTCTAGATTCATTGGATGAGACTTCACTTGCTCTGTAGGTGATGCCGAAAGGGCTGATGTCTAAGATTTTTGTTGGTATTTGAATATTTAACCCCGGGTCTGCCCCCTGCGCGCCAAGATAAGCAAACAATCGAACCTTAAATCCATCGTTCTCTCTAAGTTTCATTCTTCACCTACAATTGGGCATTCTGTTTTTACCAAAACATATGAATGGGTCAAACGTTCTTTTTTTTGGGACAGTATGAAATAGGACATTTTCACCTTTATGTATGAATGTGATACATGTCAACGCAATAAGGGAGAGGCAGTCAAAGCCCCAGGCACACTCCAACCGCTTTCGATTCCACCTACTATTTGGACAAATATTTTTGTGGACTTCATTGTTGTCTTACCTAAATCAAGCAATAAGTCAGTCATCATGGTAGTAGTGGATCATCTTTCGAAATATGCTCATTTTTGTGCGCTTCAACACCCATTCACTACCTCCACCATAGCTCAAATATTTATGGATAATATATTCAAACTCCATGGCATGCCTCATTCTATTGTGTCTGACTGTGATCCCACTTTCACCAGCACTTTCTAGCAAGAATTATTCCAACTCCAGGGAACCCAATTACACCTCAGCACAACATATCATCCTCAGACTAATGGCCAAACTGAATCAGTCAACATGTGCTTGGAAACCTATTTGAGGTGTTTTGTATATGACAGACATAATCAGTGGGTTCAGTGGTTACCCCTCGTTGAATGGCAGTAAAACACTTCTTACCACATCGCCACTCGCATGACTCCCTTTGAATAATTTTATGGAAAAACACCACCTTAAGTTGTATCATACACACCAAGCGTCTCCAAGGTTCAACAAAGTGGAAAAAACTCTTACAATTTGCATGGCCATCCTCCATACTCTCAAAGAAAATTTGGTCATGGCTCGGAATTGCATGAAACAACAAGCAAATCAGGGTCGTTCTGAACGTGAATTTATTGAAGGGGACTAGATTTTTCTTCGTCTGCAACCTTATAAGCGGACTTCACTCAAAGCCCAACACTATCAAAAACCCGCCCCCAAATTGTATTGTCCACCGTATTCTCAAGAGAGTGGGGTTTGTGGCCTGCCAGTTAGAGTTTCCCAGTCACTCTAATCTCCACCTTGTTTTTCATGTTTCGTTCTTAAAGAAAGTGATTGGCACTAAGTGCCATACTCAAACCAGTCTACCTGATTTGGATGAAAAAGGTTCCATTTGGCTACAACCACAAGCAGTCCTAGACCAGCGTGAGCATCGTCTCCTCCAGCGCACTATCAAGGAATTTCTAGTTCATTGGAAGGACACACAACCAGAAGATGCCACCTGGGAGTTGGCCACCATTCTGCAGCAATTTCCCCATCTCAAGCCTTGAGGACAAGTTTTTTTTAAGGGGGAGGGCATGTTAGGGACCTAATCTCCCTAACCCCTCACGTAGGTAGAATAATATATTTTCCATGTAATAAAGGTTGATATTAATAAGGCCTAGTAATAAGGAAGAATAATTCAAATGTAAAAAGACCTAATAGAAGCTTTTTCTTCTAGAAAGATCTTCCTCTAGATTGTTCTTTCGGTAGATTCTCTTCTAGAAAGATCTTCCTCTAGATTGTTCTTTCGGTAGATGGATTTAGTATAAATCGGAGTCGAGTGCATGAAAAGTTTTTGTCTTAAGAAATTTKTAATAGAGCACTGCTCTGTTGGAGGTTTCCCCCTCRAAGAGGCAAGTGAACATTGTTTCCTATCAATAAATGTATTATTTTAGTGTTGTTGTTTCATATATTGTGTTGTTCCTTTGTTATTCTCTGCAGTATTTATGTTTTATTCTATTATAATAGATCTAGTACCTTACAAAAATGRAGCTATCAATAGCACCAYTTTTCAAAACAAAGTARAAACAACTAMATGATGTGACCTAACTATARARAATTCTAGTTAAATAAATAACTATATTAAAAAGRAATATTCTTTACCTTCATTTAATTTTAACTTTTAGATTTTTTTAAATATTTTTTCCTCATTATTATTTTATATTACAAAATGGTTATATGGTTATAGATAAAATAGAAGTTAGATAGTTGTACCTATCAATTACATCCATTTTGATACAATTACAACCATTTTGATACAATTTAGATATTTTTTCAAAAGATGTGCCGTACTCTCATTTAAGTTTTAAACTTTTTAAATTTTCAAATATATTTTATTATTATTATTTTATACAAAATATTTATAGATAAAATAGAAGATGGATAATTGTCCCTATGCATTGTAAAAATATATATATTTTTAAAAAGAAAATATTCATTATACATTATATATGGATGTGTTTATTCTTTTAAAAAAATAAGTTCATATTTTTAAAAAGAAAATGTCCATTATACATTATATATAGATGTGTTTATTTTTTTTTTTAAATAATTTCCTTATCCTCATAATTAGTTTATTTTGTCTTTTTATATAGATGTGTTTATCTTTTTTTATTTAAAAAATAAATAAGAATAAGTTCCTTGTCCTCTTTATTCTTTTATTTTGTCGTTTTATATATGTATAAGTGGCTTTGTTGTTACAAGCATATACCTAATAGAATTAACACAACCATAACATAACAATAACTATGTCAATGGATTTCATTGACAACCACAATGAATAAATTATAACAATGCAAATATTTAAATAATCATAAAACAACAAAAATATATATAGATTACATATCTACGTCAAATAATTCATTAATAATTTTTTACAATAATAATAAAACATATCTCAGCTTTACTTTCCATATTGAGTATTCCATATCGTTTACGTTCATATCTTACAATACATTAGTGTACAAGACTAAGCTAATACAAAGCGAATATTATTCTTATGATGGATTTGATATGTGATCTGAAACGTTAACACTATGATGACTATGGTTTTTTCGAACACTGCTGATAACCAACCTTATTATATAAATCTTAAAACCCTATATTATTGGATTTACCATTTACCATTGTAAAGGTTTGCAAATTTGTTTATCCCCATCAATTTTTATCTCAAACTATGTCTATGACCATGACCACATGTGAAATCCACAATTGAAATTGAGCAACAAGTTATAAGTTATAAGTGCCTTCTTAGCACTGCAAAATTGTCATTCTTAATGAATGTGGAAATTGCAATTGCAATGTGCACACACATAACATAGTAAAAGTTGAACTTTTCTCTACACAACATATTCAAATTCTAATTTTTTTTAAATCATTTTTGATATTTTTTTAAAATCATTATTCAATTTTGATTTTGATTTAGAGGTTCATTTTTTATTTATTTTTTTTAAGAAATTTTTTAAGTTATCTTTTATCTTTTTTAAATTATCATTCAATTTTGATTTTGATTAATAGAGGTTCATTTTTCTTGCATTTATTTTTAAGAAAAAATAATTTTTTTCATTTTTTTTGCATTTATTTTAAGAAAAATTTAAATTTAAAGTAAAAAGCAGAGAACTAGTAAGAAAAATAATAAAAACATACAGTATATAATATATTAAAATAAAGTTATTATCTTTTCATTATTAAGCACTTTAATATAATATAAAGCTACAAGAAATAATAAAAAAAAATATTAAAAATACTTATTTATTTATTATTAAATATTTCCATACTGTAAAATTATAATTAATAATAATAATAATAATAATAAATTTAGATTATTGTACATATAAATGCTTTATAAAAATATATTTTAACTAAAATATAAATCATTTTTTTTCACATTACATGAAATAGAACAATATTAAAATACCTTCACTCTTATTCACATTAAATTTTACATTTTTCACATTAAATTTAGGAGGAAAAAAGAACATTAATTAATGTGAAAAAATCAGTTAGTTAACTTCATATTTATAATAGCCAATCTATTACTTGGATGGTTTGTCAACTTGGCATCCATCTAAGGTAGATGGATTTCCTAGTAGCATTGGTTTGTCAACTTGGCATCCATCTAAGGATAGACATTTTGACGGTCAAAATAGGATAGACATTTTGACGGTCAAACTGTGTAATAGGGAGAGTGTGCATTTTAATAAACTATTGTATTATTTTTTGGCCCCTTAGGGTAGTCACAAGACTAAACGATGACTCCACAAGGTTGGTTTCTTCTCATGTCAACCCAGACAATATGCATGTAGGTGAATTTCTATAGCAAGTAATACAACACTTTCTAATTTAAAAAAAATAGAAATAAATAGCTAATCTATTAAAATAAATACATATTACAAATTTATTCATTTTAGTTTTTAATTATTTTAAACAAAATTATAAAAAAATTAATTAATTACTTATAAAAAAAACTTTGAACATTTAATTTGTTTAATTTAATAAAATAAAATAAAATGTGAAAAACACAATCTATGATGATAATAGTTGTTTAATCTATTTAATTAATAATAAATATGAAAAACACATGTATAATGATAATAGTTATTAACATTTACTAAGTATATTATTTAATAGAAAAATAAAACTCAACTAAATAATATAAAAACATTCATCCATTATTCATTTTTCTTAATGATTAAATGAAATAAAAACTAAATAATGTGAAAATAAAATGTGAAAAACACAATCTATGATGATAATAGTTGTTTAATCTATTTAATTAATAATAAATGTAAAAAACACATGTATAATGATAATAGTTATTAACATTTACTAAGTATATTATTTAATAGAAAAATAAAACTCAACTAAATAATATAAAAACATTCATCCATTATTCATTTTTCTTAATGATTAAATGAAATAAAAACTAAATAATGTGAAAACTTGGTAAATGTAAAATAATCTAAAAATAATAAATAAAAGAAAATGAAGATTAAATATCTTCATTTCTATAATGAGAAAAGTTATTTTTGTTTGTTAGTTTCTGTGGTTAAGAAATCGTGATTCATGGCAATTGTACTTGGCAATTCTCGGCTTGAGCCACACCAACCCTTAATATGGTTCGATTTTTGGTCCCCGCAAGTTTCAAACCAGTGACTAATATTACGGAGTGCCTTAATAGCTCTCACCGACTGTCCTACACCTCAAGGACAACTTATTAATGATCATTAATAATGTGAAAATTTATAAATAATTTTTAGTGTGAAAATTTATAAATAGTTTTTAGTATTTCAAAGATTAGACAATTTATCTAAATATTTTTGAAGTATATTTTATTATTTTTTATTGAATAAGTGATTAAAACTTATCATTAAATCTAAAAATCATAGTTAAGTGACACTTAAATTCAAGATTTCCAAAATATTCAAGATTTCCAAATTTTTCAATTTTTTGCCTTATAAATTAAAAATTAAACTAGTTGTTAATTCATCACTCACATTATTGCAACAAATAGTAAAGATATGGGTAGGAGCATATCTCATTTTAGATCCTTCGACTGCGCAATTGGTAGCTTTAGTAGCAATTGATCTTGAAATGCAATCCCATAGGGTGTGGGGAAATGCAACAGTCAAGAGCCATATGCTAGTGGAGAGGGTGAAAGATAGAGCACCTTGTGATGGGAACAGATGACTCCATTGCATTGGATTGGGTCGGGTCGAAACCTTTATCAATTTATAAATTGACATCATCATCTTAAATCCAATCTAATTTATTTATAGATTGATATCATCATCTCAAATCTTATGGATTCAAACTAAACAATGTTTTAGTTTAAAATATTCCATATTGATTGAAATCAAACAATATTTTAGTTAAAAATATGATATTTAGGAGTTATATCTCTTTTGCATTTTTTTTCCTTAGAATTTGACAATCTTTCCCCATTCAATCTCTATCTCTAGTCTTGACCCTAGGGGATCAAGATATGTGAAGATAGATTCTAAAGGAAGCTCACAAAACAAGTTAGTGAATACTTGAATTTCCTAGGAGCATTGGTTTCTCTTAGACTTCATTATTATCACTAAATATATTGCTACATTAACAATAATTTTATTATCACTTTGAGACAAATCTTTCATATCATTCATTTCATCCCTACATTTTAGGGTTTTTTCCTCATCAATAATGGATGAAGATTTATCATCACATACCTCATACTTCATGATAAGAATAAAAAGTGATCATCGTAATATGATGATCATTTATGTAAACCATGTGACAAAAATATGACAAAAAGCTTGTATCAGGAAAACACCACATTCTCCTATTAATCTTAGGATAAGACGTAATTGATATGATTGATGGATATCATTGCATATTTAAAAATCTTCACACTTCAAGATTTTCTACTTAAGTCTTGAATCTTACGTATCTTGTAATTTGATATCTACTTAATTCTCATGTGACCTATGCGGTTCCTCTCTTAACTAAATAGATAGGATTCATATAAAAAGCGTAAACGCCTTTTAAAGGATAACTTAAAACAAAAATGACAAAGCTATTTAGATAAGAGAGTGGAATAAATAATTCTCTCAACATCAAATATATTTCAAAATATTCTGATATATTCTATTTTGATTAAATTTCAAATTTATATTTCAAAATATTAATTTTATATTTTATAAGTTTAACTCATATTTTTATAATATTAATTTTATATTTTATCATAAGTTTAATTTATATTTTATAATATTTACTTTTTATTTCATAATAATCTATTTTTAAAATCACCACCATATCAAATTGATGATTAGATCGTTGTAAAGTCATATTAAATTGATCATCAAATTGGTATACCAGATATCTAGAGATTTAACTACATATCTTATCTCTTCTGAATTTAGAGATTTAACTACATATCCTACCCCTTCTGAATTTAAAAATATCAAATTTCAAATATATTTCATTTTTAATATTAACTTATCTACCCCTTCTCAATTTAAAAATGGTCAAATTTCAAATATATTTCATTCTTAGTATTATGTATATTCTAAAAGTTTAATTTATATTTTATAATATTGACTTTATATTTCATAATATTGAAATAAAAAACTATTCAAATTTCAAACATATTTCATATTTATTTCAAACATATTCCATAATATTTCATATTTATAATATTTTTATAATATTTTGAGTGGTCGCAAGAAAAATTGTCAAATTCCAAATATGAATTTGAAAAACATAATTCATATTTTCATAAACATAATTATAAATTTTCAAATATATTTCATTTGTAATATTGACTTTATATTCCATAGGTTTAATTTATATTTTAATATTAATTTTATATTTCATAATATTAACTATGAAAATAATCAAATTTGAAATATATTTCATATTTGATAGTTATTTTGAGTACATATTCCATAATATTTTAATAATATTTTGAGTGGTTGCCAGGGAAGTTGTCAAATTCCAAACATAATTAATCTTTCAGAATATTTGGACGGGTTGCTAGGAAAATGGTCATAATATAAATGCTTACTGGTCTGAAAAAAATGGTTATTTTCCCTCAAATGTCACATCAGAACATGATAATCTTCTAATATGTTAATCATCATGAGTATCGAGAAAACTGTATAAAGGTACAAGTAACCTATATAATAATCCAAAAAAGAAAAGAAAAAACCTATATAATAATCCAAATAAGAAAAGAAAAAACCTATATAACAATCAATATATTATATTATAATTTATGTACTATTACCTATATTTATGTAAATAGAGTATACTAGATACACAAAGTGAATGGGAAGAATAACCTGATATCTTCTCTCCTCAGACCAAATAATACTTCTTTAATATCACAATCATCATGAAATTTTATATATTTTTTGAATTAAAAATATTTTCATGGGTATCAAGAAACCTGTTATAGGTATCAAGAAACCTGTATATAGGTATCAAGTAACCTATATACTAATCAATATATTATATTATAATTTATGTACTATTACCTATATTTCTGTAAATAGAGTATACTACACACACAGAAGTGAATGGGAAGAATAATCTGATATCTTCTCTCCTCAGACCAAAGAAGATTTATTTCTGTTGCATTTCCAGATAATAAATTTTTATTGTCCCAAAGACAAATCTACCTGCCTGTATTTTTCTGCCCTCTGAATCACTTCTATACATTCTTCGGCAGAATATTTAATTAATTTTTTTTAACTTCATAAGGTTCCTAAAGAATATAATGTGTTACCTTCTTAATGGCATCTGGATGCTCAGAATCAAAATATAACGGTCAAAAAGAACTACTTGCATTCAAAGAATCAGACAGAATATGCTTGTATCCAAAATTTTGGACCATTCACAGTTATTAGTAAATCAATATTCATAAATTCATCCAATTATATTCCTCCTCATACAGTTGACAGTTGAATTTAAACAAATTCAGTTCGGGATTGATCTACTTCCCTTCAGCACAAATTTCTACTAAACACTCAATTCTAATAAAAGAAAGCTGTCAAGGTTGAG
>JASDQU011509456.1:0-19069 GCA_032191745.1 Picea mariana
CAACCTTGATAGCTGCGAACCTCGTCTTCCCGCTGTAGTCGCTATTCAAATACCAGTAAAAATACGGAACATCACCATCCATCGGTGTATCATCGACGAGGGTGCATCTACATGCATCATTTCCAAAGCAGTATGGCAGAAACTTGGTTCCCCGGAACTCACACCTTCCGCCATCACACTTCGAGCTTATGACAGACGACCATCATCTCCTGAAGGGCTCTTCCAAAATGTCCCCGTTGAACTCATGGGAAAAACTATTCTCATTGACATCGAAGTTATCGATGCTACGCTCGATTACAATATCTTGTTCGTATGTAGCTACATGTATGCTATGAAGGCAATGGCATCATCAGTCTTTAGGACAATCATGTTCCCCCACAACGAAAAGATTGTGACCATCGACTAAGTCTCACATTATGAGTCAAACCCATCTGCCAATCTCGATAACATTCTTCCTCTCATCCATACCAACAAAGACACATATCCACTCGTTGAGATGGGACCTGGGATCTTCAAAGATCCATCCTTATTAGGGACATACCATGGAGCACCACCACTCCTTCCCCCTAATCAAGTATGCATCATCTCATCTAAAGAAACCCACACGAAGGATGCTCGTCCTCCTCAGGAGGCTTTAGTCATCTCTGATGTCTCAGTAGTCGCAGAGCCACTCCCACAGGAGCCTCCTGCACACTCGTCGACCCCCATGGTCCACGAATTCACATCCCCTCAAGGGCCTAATCCCATTTGAGAGATAGTTCCCCGACCCCTCATTCAAATTCCCTTCTTTTACCCTCCACCCGGTATAGAAGCTTTCCAGGTAGCCGCAACGCTTACACTACCCAACATGGTGTTAGCCATCCCAGTGTGGTATTTACATCCACCTGAGATGGTCCCTCGCCCACAGGAAGACCTCCCCATGATGATTCCTGTCCTCACCCCCACAACCCCCATACTCCCTACCCCCCCTGCTACAGCTGGGGGCAGGCGAAATAAGAAGGAGCCCACGGCTCCACTTCCTCCATGCATCCCACCACCTTGCACATTATGTGAGAAAGAGGGTCACCAAACCAACAACTGCCCATCCCTACCAGAATTATGGAATTTGATTCCACTCAATCCAACCCCCACAACACCCGTCACTACTGCTAGTCCTACTACTACCACTCAAACTTCCAGTAGTAAAGGGTTGAGGACCAAATTCACATGTGCTATCTGTTCAGAATATGGCCATTACACACATCATTGCCCAGTGCTACCACGTTTTCGGCAGACATTAGCGGCCATACGCCAGAACTTCTAGAACAACCCACGCCCTGCTACGTCCTCTTTGACTATCACTGACATTCGCTATGTCACCACTTCATTCAATGAACGCATGAGATTCCCTTGCTCTCTTTGCGATTCATTAGCTCATTTTACATACTAGTGTCCTATGATCTTGGAATATAGGCAATGTCAATTGGCCTTGCTTCACCAACCCGCAGCGGCAGTCATTGACCTTACTTCACCACTGGTGGATCTTCATGTCATTTCTCCCGAGCCCGAGGCACTCCCTACGCCTCCATGGTTCTTAGATGACATCTCTGAGGATTTACCCCGCAACCCCCCCAACTCTCCTGCTCATTCCCCTACGGAGACTCTCCACCCTACCACCACGGGTACCCTCAGTACCTCAATATATGGTTTATGTCGAGTGAACCCGCACCATCTCCTAGCCTTACCCCCTCTGTTTCTTCAGCAAGGGGAAATCACACTGTCACTGCGATCACTCCTCATGATCCATTATATTCCCGTCGTTTCCAATGCGACGAAGAAATATTGGAAGAGCTACAATGCCTGGACTCTCCCTGGGATGCACTACATCATCATGCACTCTTCCTTCCACAGGAATCCCTCATGCCTCCTACCCTCAACCCAATCTACGCGGTCGAAACCAAAGATTTTATCCCACCCGGGCCGATCGATTGGTTCAACAATCCCATTCCTGCCTCTGACGCTTTTGAAGAAGGTAATCTGGCTAACATTTCCCCCACCATCAACATCGACATTTCCATTAAAGATGGCATCGTCGAAGAAATCATCATTGGAGCCGCTTGCACTCCTCAGAAAATCGCGGCATATAAAGCCCTCTTCCAGGAATATAGCGATATCTTCACCTGGTCATACATAGAGATGCCTGGCCTAGACCCATCTATTGTCAAACATCGCATCGACACCTAGCCTGACATCACACCAGTTCGCTAGAATCAGCATCCCGCCACCTCCATCATCGCTGTCCCTGGGTCGCTTTTCATCCCGAGCCCCCGGGGCGCCTTTTTTCCATATCATGGTCAGGTACGCACGTGCATTGTCACATTTGTCCAATACATGCTCTTATCTTTGATTCTCTTTAAATATAGTTCACTTTGGGTATTTGGTTGTTCTGTGCACAGGTACTGGCTCGTCATTTCATCAACATTCTTCCTTCAGGTATATACTCAGCACTGGCATGTAGTTTTTCCTGCTGTATCGCACTTGCATTTCCATTCATACCCTCTTATGTTCACCTCTAGGATCTCCATTCCCGGCTCTGTAGTACCCATGCCTCCATTTGCATCATCGGTACTGTTACCCGGTAGCATTCTCACCCACATGAGTTGTCCCATTCATAGCACCCTTTTGGCACTTTTTGACACTCATGTTGTTCTTCATTACCCTCTAGGGATGGGAGTCCTGATAGTATTTCATTATGTTGCAAATCAACCACATACTCCTTCTCCTCATTTTGCTAGCTTTCCCACATGGACTCCCAGATTATCTCTTTACGGTTCTATTTTTTACCTGCACCTCCGTAGTATCATGAACCCTTCATTTCATCCACCATCAGTTTGCCCATCTGTGAACCTCTTTTCATTTCACCTACCTCATACAGAAACTCACCAATGGGGCTCCCACCCTTCATCAGTTTTCCAAAACACATTCTGCCCTCCCTGGGGCACTCATGTCACACTGGGGCACCCGTTTATGTATTTGTAACATTTTTCCCCCCAAATTATTCATTATTTTTTGTACAAAGGCCTTTATTTCCAGTCATTACATTTTCTTTTGTCATCACCGTTGGTGACTTGCTTCCTTTTTGGCCACACGCAACCCATGTCACCCTTGGTTGGAGCATTGCTTCTCATCTACCCTTGCCGGCATCATCCATATCTTCAGAGTACTCCATAGGTCATTTACCTCTACCCCCTGAATTTGTTCACCTTGTCCCACCTCTGGCACAACTTATCACCGGTCTTGTCATCCCCCTGACATTCGACCTTGTTACACGGTTGCAGCCACTGTTTATCTCATACATCCTCCAGCAAAGGGCAGTCTTGAGTCTTCCCACTTCTTGACTTCATCCATGTACCTCTGCCACTTCCTCACCTCAGTAGATTCCATGAAGCCCTTTGATTCTGGGAGTCGCGTCCCCCTTTTTTCGACANAAGGGCGACAGTATCTTGATTCTCATTTTCCATTCAATGAGAGATCTCGGACGGCACAGGGGGAAACACCATTGCTCCCTGATGTCGTTGACCCCCATAACATTCGACGCCAACACTTTCTCATGTTATGGTGGGTCTTACTTTGCGACTATTGTAGTTCTTTTTATCATTTGCCGAAGACCTCTGAACTTGGTAGGGCCCTCAATGCCTGCATCATCATCTTTGCTTATTACCACGATCATTTCCTATTGTTCAGAGTATGTTCCTTTGCAGAATTGTCTTCTGCCTTTATCATTACCACCCTCGAGGGCGCTGCAGTTGTCTACACCAACACTTCAGTCATCTTTTTTCATAGTTACATAACATGAGCATGGGGCATGCCCGCCTCATTTGTACACAGTTGTATATTGTTACGCACCTTATGGAAGGTCGGGTTCTACCAGTTCCTTTCTTCTCCAAAGGATTTCTCTACACGGTCCCACTCTTGCTCTCTCTTACCACAACATTCTCAGTAAAAGAAACATTGATGGATTTTGGCTATACGTATGCTCCTAACCTCATCCATCAGGGGGCATCTGTTATCACTGAAATTTCGTCCGCACATGGTGACAAGAACTCAGCATCGTCAAAACAGGAATGAATTCATTCATGGCACTGGATTAATTTCACAGCATTGCAAAAGGGTCAAAAACTATACAAAGTAACTAAAAATTGAAGGGCGCTTTACAGAAGACGGGTGCGCGCATATGCACGGAACAGAAACGTACAATGCGCGCATGCGCGCAAGATGCGCAATTGTTAGCGAAACAACCCACGCACATGCTAAACAACACATTTATTGAATTGGTCGGCCTCCCAACCACTTAAGGACCAGCTCCCAACCTGATTTGACCATCAAATCTGAGATGAATCCGCATGGTAGGATGGTCAAAGACCTAAATGAGCCCTAAAGAGCCCCTTTTCACACCTCAAAGGAGTTACATAATCACCCAATGCTATGCTATAAAAAGCCATGAAGAAACATCATTTTCTCAAGGAATTTCATGTAAGGTTATGCTGCCTATATTGTTTTAAGGACTCACTCCTTGACAATAACACCTTTGGCACCATTTCATTGAGCTATCCACCTCTACATTGAGTGGATGTGCTTGGAGTTCTTTCACCATCATTCTCATTTTCTTATTGTAAGGAGAGCAAGTTTGTGAGGGCCTCAAGAGCCTTCCTTTGGAGGAAGAAGGAACCACAGTTCCCTTTCTTCATTGTGCTTTGGATTTCATCAATAGACCAGCTCAAAAACATTGATGATATTGGTCTTGTTGTCTTTGTTATTTCTTTTTCCATATGCTCATAGTTTTAGTTTGTTTTAATTTAGTTCTTGCTTATAATTTTGTTGTTCTTTTTCTAACTCTTTCCTCTACATCTGTCATGCCTAGCAAGATCCAACTGGGCATGTAAGCACCCTTTATTTGCTCACCAAGTGACTAATTGGGTGCAAACACCCTTTTTTATGGGGCTTTTGGAAAGGGTGTTTCTTCATCATATTCATCACCAGTGTGGGTTTCATTTTCTTGAGTTTCTTCATCAACATATTCATTCTGAGATTCTCCATCACTTTTATCATCATATGTTGATATGTTCTAGGGTATGATTTGTCTTAAATTTAGATCATCTATATTTACATTGGCACTTTCCACCATTTTATGTAGTCTTAGCTTATAAATTCTATAAGCCTTTTTGTTAGGTGAATATCCTAGAAATATTCCTTCATCAGATATTGGGTCAAATTTCCCTAGATTATCATCATCATTCTTTATGTAGCACTTACTTCCAAAGACTATGAAGTGTTTCACTAATGTTGGCCTGCCAAACCATAGTTCGTGTTGGCCCTTAGTTATGGAAGGAAGAAAAGTACAAGGAAGAAAAGGTAAAAAGTGAGCTTCGCAGGAGACACAGTGACTGTCACTGGGTCGAAGTGAGCAAAAGAGAAGAAAAGATGGAGCGAAGTGCGGAAAATCAAGCCATTGGATGAGGAGATCGAGGATGATAGATCAGCAAGGAAGATGGACTGAGGACAACTTAGAAAGTGGAAAAAGCCACCATTGGATGCTTTGGAGCACCGCGCAAGAAGGAAGGAAAGATAGGCTGGCAAAGCTAGGAAAAAGCGGGTCAAGTTGACCTAGGGTTTAGACACCTAGGTTTTTGGTATTTAGGGTTTTTTCACCTAGGTTTCAACCTAAGGATGTCGTTGAGGCATTGCAATTTATAAATAAAGGTCAAGAGGACCTAGGTCGTGTTGGTCATTGAGTATTGTATTGATCTAGTTCTATTATTGTGTGAGGGATTGTTGTATGAGAGAGAGGAGTTTTGAGAGAGAGAGCCTTCTGGTATTGTAAGATCTTCAGCTGTGTGTGAAGATAAGTCCTGCAACTGGGTGCACAGGAATGGGGAGAGAAAGAGAGAGAGAAAGAGAATCTGCTAGCTGAGAGTGCATACAAGAACTGTATGGTTTACCTTAATAAATCATAAGCACAGTTCTGTGGATGTAGCCCTAGAGAGAGGGTGAACCATGTATACCTTATGCTATGTACATGTGATTGATGCTTTGATCTCTTTTGTTGTTATCTTGTTATTTTCATTTTCATGTTAGATCAGATCCATAACTGCGCAGAGTAGATCTAGCTTGATAAGTGATAGGTTCATAATTTGTTGTTGTTCTACTAGATCCACATGATATTCCCCTAGTTGTAGACATCTATGTACTGCAACCCCCTCATAGTTTCTTTGGGTGAGACTGCATCTGCTTCACAAGTGTTGTTGAAAGGGCCAGTAGCTAGGGATTTTTTGGTGCGCTCTTGGAGTGAACCCTGGGTCTACCCCTGTGCCAACAAATGGTTTTTTTGTCGGGATGTGAATATGTGTAAGGGAATGTCAAGGTGGTTTCCATTGAAGACATAGATTCAAAAGTGGATAGAGGATCAAGAGAGGGACTTCGTTGAAGCCCAGAACGAGAACCCTAAGCTGAGTACTAAAGATTGGATACAAATATACATCTTCACTGACATTTACGAGATCTTCTTTGGAGGAATCCATCAGGAGCTACATGAGTGGTTGGCTAGGTTAGCTGACACATAGTTTGAGATCAGATCTAGACCTCATGTGGTTTGGACACCGACGTTGATACAGAAGATCAAGAGAGTTGATAATGTTGTATCTCGAGTCGTAGATCATTGGTTTGATGGTACCATTGGAGGGTATATAACTGAATTCATTATTGATAGAAGAGAATCATATAGCCAGGCCAAGAGATACTTCTTCAAAGGACCCAGAGGGAAATTTTTGTATTTTCTAAACTTAAGAATCAAGATGCTCTTGGACGAAAATCACATATTAAAAATACAGTAGACTGGCTGGATCTGAAAAGGCTAATGTTTAGAAATTTAGACAACGACAGTGACACAGAAGCTAGACATACGCACAGTGGAAAAGTATTTAGAGGGGTCCAACTTGAGAACCTGTTTAAGAAAAAATACGGGGAAGAAGGTTTCTATAGTGGAGAAGAGGTCGATCTGACAGACGAAGAGCACTCAGAACCCCCTAGGGAAAAGGAAGGAGCAGTTGAAGAGCTTTGCTGAAACGAGCCAGAAACCTTAGGAACTGTGCAGGATACTGAAGTAAGTAATATCAATCCTCCTATTGTTTCATAAATGCTAAGTCATCAAAGTATTCTGAATCACCAGAGTCTGTAGAGTACTATTAATAGCAGTTATGCATCTACTCAGACAGGAAACCTAGGCAACTTCATGGCAGATGAGATGAGGCTCCCTATATTCAGGGGATATGGATCTGAGGATCCTGATCAATGTTGGTTCCTATGTGAGGTCATGTGGAACATTAAAAGTATCACCAATGAAGCCATCAAGAGAACCTAGTTCATCACTACGCTAATGGACTGTGCACTGAGGTGGTACATGAAACTTGTCCAAGGATTGGCATAGCCTAAGCCCTTGAAAGAGATCAAGAATGCGTTGATTACAGAGTTTAAAAAACCTAAGTCAGAATCAAAATGTATTACAAAGCTAAAAGAGATCAATCAAAAGGTAGCAGAACCTGTTTGGGAGTTCGACCAATGATTCAAGACCCTAACAGGCCGATTAACTTTTCAGATCCCTGATGAACAAAAAAAAGAATGGTTCATCATGGCACTATTACCACACATCAGAGTCCCTCTGATGTAGCAGAAGATTGCATCACAGGCAGAGGCTTTGGAGATTGCCATGAAGCTGGAATCAACACCGATGGGAGAATCTAGCTCAGGCATGAGCCAGATCTTGAGCCAGCTGACTAGTTTATCTCTACAGGTCGAGGATATGAAGAAGGACAAGGGGAAGGACAAAAGAGAAGATATCTGGTGCTTAAGATGCAGATCTGAAGGCCATGATAAGGAACATTGTCCCTTATTCCATGATTATTTGACCTCAGGAGCGTCGAGTCCCTTGAAGCAAATTAACCTACCTTGGTGCGATGTATGGAGAAATAGGCATCGCCCAGGTGAGTGTTATTACATGAAAAAGTATGTTCAAACACCCACAAACCTGTATTGCACATTCTATAAATTAGTGGGGCACGATGATTGAGATTGTAGAGCTTATGATCTCATGCATGAAAGGTCGAGGGACATATACAAGATTCAAGGAGATGTACAATAAGAAGGAAACACTCCACAGTACAACTCTCCAGGGAGAGGAAACTTCAATCCTCATAGTGGATACAGAGGACGAGGATGAGGAGGAGGCATGGGGCAAGGATGAGGAGAAATAATCTGTTACAACTACGCATAGCCAGGACATTTAGCGAGGGACTGCCAGAACCCTTGCACCACTTGCAATTATTGCAATTCCTTCAAGCATGTCATCGAGGACTGCCCTCTGTTGTTGGATAAGCTTCAAGAAAGATGAGGATCCTAGCAGAACCCACAAATACAATTAATCAAAGTGGAACCTCGTGAATCTGATTTTAGAGTCGTTGTTATTACAAGAGGAGGCGCTGCTATGGGACAGGATAGAGTGACCAAAGAGAAGATTGCAGAAGACTCAGGAGTCAGAAAAGCTGCAGAAAAGATCCATATTTTTTATGCAAAGAAAAAAAGGAAAATATTAGAAGAGGCAAGGAAAGAATTCAAAGTAAATCAAGGGCCCTCTTCAAAAACACAACCAGAAATACAAGAATACAAAATGCCTCACACATTTGATCAGTCTGCTTCACCCAGAGGAGGAAAAGAGGTAAGTAAACTTGTCAATTTCTTATATATGTTTATAGAACTGGTTCAATATGGGAAAGCTATACAAGAACTACAAAATCTGGTTAAACAATATGAGTTAGGAAATATAGACCCTTTACTGAATAGGGCAGTACACCAAACTGGTAAGAAGAGAAGGAGAAATAAAGAATTACACTTGAATGCTCAGATAGGAGAATATGAGATAGACTATGTGGTCCTCGACTTAGGGTCGGAGGTTAATGTCATGACGAAGAAAACTTGGGCAATAATGGGCAAATCGAAGTTGGTCTATTCCCCTATCAGGCTTCGCATGGCCAATCAGCAAGTTGTCAACCCATTTGGATGATTAGATCATGTCCCAGTGGACATCGATGGAGTAAGAACCTTTGCAGATTTTGAGGTAATTGAAATTGTTGATGATAGCTACCCTTACCCTGCATTGTTAGAAATTGATTGGGCCTTCAACAATTCTATTTTTGTTTCTCTAAATAAAATACGCATGAAATTTGAGAGAGTTGGCCTTAGGGTCATCGCACCCTTAGATCTAGATGAGGGTCCACGATATACAGAGCCTATTAGAGAAGAAGACTACACATATGAACTAGAAAACATCTACAAATTAATATCCAGATAGCAAGATTATATCAACCCTACATCTGATGGGAATCTGAGCTGGCGAAGTGACAACACATGTTTATCCGACTCAGAAGAAGTGTTGGAGAACTGGCAGAACTAGATGTACGAAGTATCTACAAGAAGATGTGCTAAGCTAACGAGAGAAGCTCGTTGGATTGGCACAACATTGAGTAATATACCCACATATGATGGGTTGAACCCCTTAGAGAACTTCTTATCATAATTTGAGACAAGTGTACCAACAACATAGAGGTTGTTGGCAATGGATGAGAGCATGAAAGCCACATCAGCAAGACGGTGGGGAACGCAAAAGGGGAACATCATAGACTGGAAATAATGTTGAACTTTGATGACAGTGCGGTTCTCAGCACAAGCAGTAAGCTGTGAAGTGAGGTACACAGGTCGAAGTTTCCCAAAGAACCATGTACGCAGCTATGAAGAATCCTAGAGTGACATTCCTCAAGAACAATGGGTGCACCAATTCATTAACACGTTGGAAATGATTCTTATCATCTGGTACCTTCAATTGGAGCTGCACCTCGTCACTACAGATTGGGAAGGTATGATTCAGAATTTTGTAACCACCTTTTTGTTTGAAAGTGAATTTCCCTTAGTAGATCAAGCATTACAGATTGTGAGACAGAGGGTATTCAAAGAGGCATCTAGCCTCCCCATGGAACAGGAAGAGGACGAATACACTATGCCATTCCATAAACTACAAGGATGTTACAACATCAATGCTGATGATGATGATGATCCCAGGAAGGTAAACATCACTGAGACAGAAGGTCAAAGAGATGTGGAAGGACCAGGAGTGGAGCTACCATTTATTGGTTAGCCAATTAATATCAAAAAGGTCAACATTGGAACAGAGGAGACACCGAAGCTTGCCAATGTTGGAGATTATTGGGATGTTGCTACCATTGACAATATTACAAAGTTATTGCACGAATATCAGGACTTGTTCCCAACCAATTTCACTGATATGAAGGGAATCAAAGGACCTATGGGAGAGATGATAATACCTTTAAAACTGTGTGTGAAGACAATCAAACAAAGACCATACAGATTGAGCCCAAAATATAAGGAAAAAGTGAAGATTGAGCTCAACAGAATGTTAGAAGCATGAATTATTGAACCTATCAAGGAGTCAGAGTGGATTATCCCTATGGTGGTGCAAGACAAGAAGACAGGTGAGATCAGGATCTGCATAGATCTCAGGAAGATGAATGATGCTTGTCTGCATGATCCTTTCCTTACATCATTCACAGACGAAGTGTTAGATAATGTGGGAGACCAAGAAGTATATTCTTTTACAGATGGGTTTTCAGGATACCATCAGATCCATATCACTAAGGAAGACCATCATAAGACTATGTTTTCCACAGTGTGGGGATCCTACCAATATATAGTGATGCCATTTGGATTGAAGAATGCCCCAGCCATGTTTTCTAGGGTGGTGGTTGAATCATTCAAAGAATTTCTACATAAATTCTTGGAAGCATATTTTGATGACTGGACTATGTTTAGTCTGTTGAAAAACCACATTGAATGTCTAAGGCTAATGTTGGATAAATGGAGGCAGTGTTGAATTGATTTAAATATGAAGAAGTGCATCTTATTCTCACCATTTGGAGTACTATTAGGCCATATTGTATGAAAGAAATGATTGTTGGTTGATCCATCAAAGATTGCAATTATAGTTGATTTTCCACCACCTACTTCAGTCAAACAACTGCGCACTGTGCTAGGACATGCTGGCTATTACAAGAAATTTATTAAAGGCTATGCCCAAATCAAAACACCGATGGAGAAGTTGTTTAAGAAGGATTGTCAGTTTGGCTGGACAGATGAATCCTAGAAGATCTTCGACACACTAAAACAGAAGATGGTCATTGCGCCCATTCTAGTTTTCCCAGATTGGAACAAGGAGTTTCATGTGCATGTCATGCGTCTTCTCTCACATTAGGTGCAATAATGGCACAACCTAGAGAAGGGGACATTGATCATCCATTAGCATTTTCCAGTAGGAAGATATCCACAGTTGAAGTTAATTACACGACTACAGAGAGAGAGAGGGACTAGCCATGGTGTATGCATTGCAAAAATTCCACCACTACTTGTTGGGAGGACACTTTAAAATGTTTACTGATCACTCTATGCTGAAGTACCTAGTCAACAAGGAAGTGTTGGGGGGGCGAATCTGCATATGGCTTATTTTGTTTCAATAATATGATTTTGAGATCATAGTTAAGCCAGAAAGAATGAACAAGGGCCCAGACCACCTATCAAGGTTGGAACATGGCAAAGAACCTACCAGTATGGAGGATACATTACTGGATACACAATTGATCTCCATTAGAAATATTGATGACCACTTCGCAGACAACGTCTAGTTCCTATCAACAGGAATGGCACTAAGTGAGTATATAATTCCCCAGAAAAAACATCTAGTGGTACGCGCTACAGAATTTTCACTGATCACTGGTCATCTATACAAAATGGGACCTGATGAGATACTAAGAAGATGTGTTATGGAAATAGAGCACCTGATGATCCTTGCAGAAGATCATGAAGGCATCGCAAGAGGACATTATGTAGGGAAAGAAACTACGTAGAAGGTTCTGCGAGTTGGGCTTTGGTGGCCTACGTTACACAAAGATGCTAAAGAGTATACCAGAGCATGCGATGTATGCCAGCGAGTTGGAAAACCATCCTGAAGAGATAAAATTCCATTAGCACCACAGATGACCCTACACGAATTTGAGAAGTGGTCCATTGACTTCATGGGGCCTATAAACCCACCAGGAAAGCGCATAGGAGCAAGGTACATTATTACTGCAAAATAATACTTAACCAAATGGGCCAAAGCCATAGCAGTCAAGGACTGTATTGAAACTACAGTTGTGCATTTTATATTCGATGACATAATAACTAGGTTTGAATGCCCCAAGACCCTTATGAGTGATCAGGGCACACACTTCATCAATAAGATAGTTGAAGCCCTGACTGAAGAATTTGTAGTTCACCATTAGAAGAGTACACTTTACCATCCACAAGCAAATGGAATGGTTGAAGCATTCAACAAGATATTGGAGATATCATTGACAAAGATTTGCAATGTAAATAGGGATGACTGGGATTTAAGAGTATGAGCAGTACTCTGGGATTATAGAACCACTTGCAAGAAATTAACAACGCAAACCCCCTTCAATTTGGTCTATGGTCTAGAAGTTGTTGTCCCGATGGAGTAATTGGTACCAAGCTTAAGGATTGTTGCATTCACAAACATAAATGACATTGGCACTGCTCACGAAATTCTTGCACAGTTGGTTGAAGTGGAAGAAGACAGATTCATTGTCGGGTTCCATCAGCAAGTTCAGAAGGAATGAGAAAAGGCCTACCACGACAGGCACATCAAGAAGAAGATATTCAAGCAAGGTGATTTAGTACTGGTATATGACAGTAAGTTTATCAAACACCTTGGGAAGTTCAGAACGCATTGGCTTGGACCATATGAGATCGCCTATGTCACAGAAGGAGGAGTTGCACAGCTGAATATGGTGAATGGAGAATGGAAAGAAGGATTGGTGAATGGGATTCGGCTGAAGTTGTACTATGACAACCAGCTGCCTCACAGCTCTAAGTAAAGGCATGAGGAAAAGGGTCCAGGTACCAGGTGCAGTTGAAACTGGGTACCAGACATAGAAAAGACAGTCTGCACAAGGATGGGAAGGAGGCATAAAGCACAAAGCAAAGGCTACACTGCGCAGTCCAAAGTCAAAGTAAAATGGAAGGATCAGATCTGAAGTGCCTCGAGATGATTCATAGGTGAGTGTTGGGGGCCTGTTGGCCCTTATTTATGGAAGGAAGTGAATTACAAGGAAGAAAAGTTAAAAAGCGAGCTTCGCGGGAGACATAGTGAATGTCACTAGGTCTAAGTGAACAAAAGAGAAGAAAATATGGAGCGAAGTGCGGAAAATCAAGCCGTTGGATGAGGATATCAAGGATGACAGATCAGCAAGGAATATGGACTAAGGACGATTCAGAAAGTGGAAAAAGACATTGTTGGATGCTTTGGAGCACCGCGTGAGAAGGAAAGACAGGCTGGCGAAGCCTGAAAAAGAGGGTCAAGTTGACCTAGGGTTTAGACATCTAGGGTTTTTGTATTTAGGGTTTTGGCACCTAGGTTTCGACCTAAGGCTATCGGTGAGGCATTGTAATATATAAATAAAGGTCAAGAGGACCTAGGTTGGGTTGGTCATTGAGTATTGTATTGATGTAGTTCTATTATTGTGTGAGGGATTGCTATATGAGAGAGAGGATTTCTAAGAGAGAGAACCTTCTGGTATTGTAAGATCAATAGTTGTGTGTGAAGATCAAGTCCTGTAGCTGGGTGCACAAGAATGGGGAGAGAAAGAGAGAGAGAAAGAGAATCTACTAGCTGAGAGCGCAAATAAGAACTGTATGCTTTACCTTAATAAATCATAAGCACAGTTATGTGGACGTAGCCCTAGAGAGAGGGTGAACCATGTATACCTTGTGTTGTGGACATGTGATTGATGCTTTGATCTCTGTTGTTGTTATCTTGTTGTTTGCATTTCTGTGTTAGATTAGATCCATAACTACGCAGAGTAGATATAGCTTGATAAGTGATAGGTTCATAATTTGTTGTTGTTCTACTAGATCCACTTGATATTCCCTTGGTTGTAGAAATCTCTGTCCTGCAACCCCCTCATAGTTGCTTCGGGTGAGACTGCATCTGCTTTGCAGGTGCTACCAAAAGGGCCAGTAGCTAGGGCTTTGTTGGTGCGCTCTTGGAGTGAACCCTGGGTCTGCCCCTATGCCAACAGTTCATAATGTCTTTTGTCATAGTTAGGTCTCAATTGTTCTTGATTGAGTATGTGAATTGTTGTGTGTATTGCATCTCTCCAAAAATTATCTGGAATTTTGGCTTCATTCAACATGGTTCTTGCAACTTCTTGTATATTTCTATTCTTCCTTTCAACCACTCCATTATGTTGAGGAGTCTTGGGAGATGAAAATTGTCTTTTTATTCCATGATCTTCACAAAACTTAATGAACTCTTTAGAGGTGAATTATCCTCCATTGTCTGATCTCAGACATTTAATTTTTAAATATGTTTCATTTTCTACAAAGGCTTTCTATGCCTTAATTTTTGAAAGGCTTCTGATTTATCCTTTAAAAAGTATACCCATGTCATTCTTGTGTAGTCGTCAATGATCAACATAAAGTAATGTTCTCCATGCATACTTTTAGTTCTGGTAGGACCACATAGGTCACTGTGAACAAGGTCCAAGGGTCTTGATGTAGAATGCTCTTTTTTCTTGAACCTGACTTTTGTTTGCTTCCCTATTTGACAATGTTTACAAATAAGATCTGAAGGATTTATAATTTTTGGCAGATCCCTTACTGCCTCCTTCTTATTGGCCTTGATTAATTTTTCAAAGCTTATATGTCCCAACCTTCTATGCCATAGCCAAATTTCATCTTCTTGACTTAAACAACATTTTTCTTCCCCTTCCATGTCAAGGTTGTACACATTGTTGGATGTTCTTGGTGAAACTGCCTCTGGATTCCATGTATCTTCTCTTATGATCTCACATTTATGAGAATCAAAGGTAAGTATGTGACCTTCATCACATGTTTTACTTACACTTAGGAGATTAGGATTAATATTTTCTACTAGAAGTACATTTTCTTCTTTGGCCTTGTTATTCCCTATGTTGTCAGTGCCTTTTCCAAGTATCTTGGCTAACACATTATCTCCAAAGGTGACTTTTCATTTTTATTTCTTTGTTAACTTGAGAAAATTTATTTGATATCTAGTTATGTGTTTATAACATCCGTTGTCTATATTCTACTAACAACCTTTGTTTTTGGCATACATGGCTACTTTACACTTTGTTTTCTCTATTTGCTTTTTCTTCCATACTTTTTTATTGTTGGGAATATTTATCTCTTTGACATACTTTGACAATCTACATTCGCTGGCTTCATATACACAGTTATTACATTTGAGGCATTCCATATTGTAATATTGTAATGGAGAGAATAAATTATAGTTTATTTTCTCTGTATTGAATTTATGACTTCTTTGGACATTTTTTGGATTGTGCCTTCTATACGATTTAAAATGTACTTCTTTGTGTCCAAAATTATTGCAGGAATAACAATATGCAAGGAGGATATATTGATTCTTTTTAGAGGGATTCCTTCTGGTGATTGTATTTTTCTTGTCATCTTTTTCTTTAGTAGGGAGTGCAAATTTCTACTTATTTGGTACAATCTTCAATGGTATTTTCCTTGCCATATTATATTCTCTTCTTAAGGAGTTCTTAAGAGCATATGCATAGTTGATTGGTTGTTTTTCATTCTTATGTTTTGTAGAGGGATCATATCCCAGTCTTGTCTTATCATGTTATGATCTCTGACTATTAAGAATGTTGTTTAGGATTTTTGAAATGTTTTCAAACTCGGATTGAATATATCCTCTTTCTAGTTTCCCTTTTAGTTGAATTATTTCATCCTCCAATATCTTACATGTTTGTTGGTGTTCATTGAGTTGCTTATTAAAGATTTATTCTTTTCTTTTGGTTTCTTGGAGTTGGGTTTTTAACTCAATAATCATTTGTTCTGATTCACTGATGGTTTTGGAAACCTCCTTTTCTCTTGATTTTATTGCTTCTTCAAACTCTAGTAGTTGTCCCCTTAACTTGTTTTTCTTTTTAGATTTCCTTAGTTCTTCAATTGCCCTAATAAATTCTTCTTCAAGGTTTACTTCTTCATCTTCCAAATGCTCATCATCTTCAGTTTTCATTCCCATAAATAGAAGCTCTAAATTTTCATCATCACTCTCTTCATAAGAGCTACTGTCCTCTTTAGTGTAGAGATTCTTCTTTTGTTTTTAGTATTTATTTTTGTTCTTTGTCTTTCCCTTCTTATGTTCTTTATGATTCTGAATTTCTTCATCATCATTACCCTCCTGCTTGGGATATGGACGTTTGTTATAAAAGTTTCTAACTTTTCCACAATTGAAGCATATTAGAGGAAACTTTCCCTTGTATTTACCAGTTCCTTTCTTGAGTTTCTTCATAAAGTTAGCTATTTCCTCATCAGATATCTCTAATTGATATTCATTAGATACCTGTTGTTGTTTCTTATTTTTTTTTTATGCCTTGAAGGTTGTTTCTCCTTTTTTTGGTATTTATTTTCTTGTTCTCATCTCATATGTTGTGAGGATCCCATGTATTTCATCCAATGTGAGCTTATCAAGATCTGGTCTATCTTCAATTGTAGAAATATTGACATCATACCTCGTAGGTAATGACCTTAAGATTTTTTGTACAATGGGTTTGTCTAAGAGTTCTTCTCCTACTACTTTGATTGAGTTAACTACCTCATCTACCCTCTGAAGGTATTCAAAAACGTTTTCTTCTTCATTCATATTCAAGTTTTCAAACTAATTTATGTAGGTTTGTAATTTGGATTCTTTGACTTTGTTGTCTCCTTCATATATAACCTTCAGTTTGTCCTTAGTCTCTTTAGTTGACTTACAATGCATTACCTTCACAAATATAGGATTTGTTAATACTCCTATAATGGCATTGGCTTCTCTTGAGTTTTCATTGCACATCTTCTTTCCAACATAATTTGTGGGTGGAGTTGCCGATGCAATGTAACAATTTTCTATATATTGCAAAACATCAAAACCAAGAGCCATCAAGTATCTTTTCATTATTATTTTCCAGAGATCATAATCATTTCCTTTAAATAATGGTGATCTATATGGATATCGGTGGCCACCCACCTATTCCACAGGATTGAAAAATGATTTTCCATCTTGACAGTTTTTCGACAGTTTTTCGGGTTCCAAACTGCTGGGGTCGTTTTGAGGCCCTAAACGATGTTTTTTGGGGATTTAGGGTCCAAGTGACTATTCTAGGAATATTCCTATGCCAGTTGAAAATCGTTCTTCTCGGTTAGACCTTTCTAACGGTGTATCGAACTCCCCAAACAGATATCGCATGAAAACGTTACACCCCCAGGAAGTTAACATATCAATTACCCCCATCGGGGCCCACAAACAATTGAAATAAACTTAAATTTAAAATATTGGTTAAAATTTAAATCTAACAATTTAAATCTTTATAAATGACAACAATTAATACTAGAAATAAACTTGAATATCAAATCAATACAATTAAAAAAGTTACAATAATGATTTGGGAGACACCAACTCCTTTGTTTAGGGCTCCAACCCTAGGAAACATCAACTCCCTTGTTTTAGTGCTTCAGCCCTAGGAAGCACCAAATCCCTATTTTTCAAAGAACCCACTCCGAGGAAGAACCAACTCCCTGGTTTTTAGAGCACCCACTGTGAGGAAGCACCAACTCCCTAGTTTATCAGTAAAGGATATAAATCCTTCCTTGCTCCTCCCTTCCACCCTCACTACATGAATGTCTTCAACTTTCTTCCTTGGACTCTAATCTCCCTTTAGATATTCTATGTAAACCCACAGAGACATCTGCTTTCCACCACAATTTTTGGTTTATATAGTATTTAAATATGTATAATATTGAACCATTGTATCTTTTGACAATAAAAATTGCACCTCTTCATTTACTTAACACAATTAATTGATTTGTGTATACCAATTTAGACAATGATTTTCATACGAAGTTTCTAGAGTGACAGAAACAAATTTTAAAATTCTACGACATGTGTTTTTTACAGAACATGCCCAATTAGTTGATAAGAGAAAATTTTCCTCAGAAAATATGTGAGGTAGCCGGTACAGACGGTTCTTTGAAGGAAACTTGCCCAAATTTCCCCTCAGTCTTTGGATGCTAGACTAAATTTAGTACATTTTACCTTTTCATGAATGTCTAAATCAACCTCCATATATTTCCTTTGTCGGTGACTATTCAAACTCAACTTGTAAACATTTTACTTGATGGTGGATATTAAAATTGGCTCCTTTTTAGTTGTTGGTCACTGAATATTTGACTTGGTCTCTCCCTTGTTTTTTTCATATGTCCTTCCCCATGCGATCGACAAACATATTTTGGTCGACTTGATTTAGAAGAAATTTGAATGGATTAATTCAATTATGGTCGACCTAACTTACTTTGGCCTCAACCCGACTTTGTATTTCTTGATTTATGTTAGTTTTGACTTCAAACTTTGGGTTAAGTTATTTCACTTCTTACTTGGACTGACTCAACTTAGAACAAATCTAACTAGAGTAATTTGACTTTGGTCATCCCGACCTACTTTGGCCAATTTCTATTTCCCGACTCAATTTTTCTTCAAATTTGACCTTCGAGGTAATTTACTTCACTTCTACTTGGACCGAATTGACTTAGAATAAACCAAATTGAGTAATTCTACTTTGGTTTTCCCGACTTGCTTTGCTTGACTTGTATTTCCCGACTCAATTTTTTCTTCGACTTCGACCTGTTATCACATTTATTTGTAAGGGGGTTGTTTTCGTATGAAGTGGAACCCTTTGGCAAAAAAAATAACAAAGAGTGGGTTAAAACCCCACTTATCCTAAGTTTGTGTGTGTGGGTGCATCACACTAAGAAACACTTAGATCTGAGCACCTGAGATCTGTGCGCCTAGACCTACGGCGCAGGAGCCATATCGAACCCTCCCCCCCCC
>JASDQU011509465.1:0-22516 GCA_032191745.1 Picea mariana
AGAGATCAAGGAAATAACACTAGGTGGGACTGCCTCGGGTATCCTGTACAATTTTCTGTCCAAAGTAATAATAACACTACGAGGCCTAGAATCATATACATCATGACGTTTCCATAAATAAGGTTGGCCCAAAAGAATATCACAAACTTCGAGAGGAGCAACATCACACAATACCTTGTCTTTGAAGGGCTTAATGCCATATGACAATCGACACTGTTGGTTGACATGGAGATCACTTCCTTGGAGGAGCCACCCAATGGTGTAGGGTTGTGGGTGCGGCATTGTTGGCAGGGCTAGCCGCCTGACGACCTCTGCTGAGATGAGGTTCTTCTGGCTACCGCTATCAACGATGAAGTGCAGCGGGGTTCCTTTTACCCACATCTGTGAATGGAAGAGGCGCTCTCCTTCTTCTGTCTCATCTGGTTCACTAGGCTGGAGCTTGGTGGTAGTAACAGTGGCACTGGGTTCCATTTCAATAATCTGTCTTCCCCTTTCTAGTTCTGGCTCAGATTCAAAATCCGCATTTGATTCATAGGCTTTCACTTCAGCCACCAACGACTACTTTGAGCGGCAGTCAATAGTGTTATGCCAAGGGCTCTGATGGAAGTCGCACCATTTCCCGGTATCTTTCTTTGTCTTTCCGGTGTCCTTCTTTGCTTGCGGCTTGGACTTGTTGTCCTGATACTGTCCATCTTTCCTCTGTCCTTTGTTTGGTGGGTTGGGGCCACCCTTTTCTGGCTTTTGTTGTGAGGGGTTCCCAGGCCCAAATTGCCGCATCTTTTGTTTGAGCTTCTACTCAATTTTGACAATATATCGGTAGGACGTGCCCAAGAATGAGATGTCCAGAAATTCCATTTTAGTTTGGATGTATCTATGCAGAGAAGCGCGATACTTGAGCACCAGATGTCACTCCGAATCTTTGATACCCAACTCGGTGCGCAAGGTATGGAAGATATTTTTGAAATCTGGCACTGCTTGGTCTCTTTCTTGCTGCAGTGTGGTCCATTTGGTATACAGGTCGTCATAACTTCCGATAGGGTAGTATTGTTCCTTAATAGCATCCCTGAAGGATTCCTAGGTGGTCGTGACCGAAAATAATGAGGTTTCCTCTGTTTCCTTTTGCTCACAGGAAGTTTCCCACTAATCTTTGACATGGGGACCATCTTTGAGGAGTGCAAAAGTAATATTTTCTCTATTCGAAAAGTTATGGACATAAAAATACCCTTCTAGTAGATTCAACCACTTGTCTATAACATCTGCATCTATTTGACCTTCAAATATAGGAATATCGAAGTTTATTTGTACATTGAAGGGGGCGGCTCCTCCGTTCGAAGAAGATGCGTCGCCTGTTGGTAGCTGCCGAAGGATTTGCATGAAACTATCCATCATCTCGTTCCTCTGTTGCGTGAGGGATTCCTCAATCAACAATTTGAAAGGATCTCCTATCCCATCATATTTCTTTTCTCCTGCCATGGGAGGTCACTTGGGCGTGTGAGAGCTTCTGTCCTCAAGAGAAACAAGCTTGAGACCCAACTCTTTGTACTTCGACCTCATTGGGGACATGCATTAAGACGATAAGGAGCAGACCGCTTTGATACCATTGATACGAATTTTATGAGAAGAACAAAATGAATACCAATTATTAACAGGTTCTTAACACAAAATAACAAAGACACAGTAAAATTGGTTTTCTATTCAATAACGAAATAAGCTGAAATTATAAAATGCAGCGGAAACAAGCTTGCTGGAATGGTGGCGGCTTATCTCTGAGAAGAGATGTGACGACAGCGCGCATTCGCAAGAAGAAGGTTACATTGAGGCTCTGAAGGCCTTTTTACAATAATCAAGAATGCCAAAAACCCTAGACATCCAAAAACCTAACCCTAAGAGATGAAGCGCCAAAAGTCATGTGGGCCCCGTTTGGGTAAGTTAGTACATCAACTTCACGGGGTCGTAACTTTTGCACACGATCTCCGTTTTAGGCGTGTGATAGCCTGTTGGAAAGGTATTGTAGAGGAGATTCATTTTGGGGGCTCAATCATGCTTTCAATTATCGTTGAGGAGATCGATCCTGAAAAACCTTCATTTAGGCCCTCAAAAGGGCCCCGGAAGTTAAAACTGCTAAAAATAGTAAATTGCCAAAATTGTCAGAAAACTGTTTTGAGCTAGTTGGAAAAGGTGGGTGGCCACCGATATCCATCTGGATTAGATTCATTTATTGACGAACACCTCTTCATTGTGTCTATGATCACACCATGGTTTGTAGACATTGCAAATTATTTGGTTGTAGGAAGACTACCCTAACTTTTTTCCTATCGAGAACATTGTGCTTTGGTCAGAAAAAGTGGACCTTTTACATGGATAAAGGGTTACTTATTCAAGTTAGGACCGGATCGGATTCTTCAAAAATGTGTTAGGGAAGATGAAGTGTATGAAATATTGAAGGCTTTTCAAGATGAGCCACACAGAGGGTAGGTTTATGCAACAAGAACTACTAAAACGATTCTCTCCACTAGGTATTATTGGCCAACACTTCACAAGGATGCCAAACAATATGTGAGACATTGTGATGCTTGCAAAATCATGGGTTGGCCTATCAAAATTGTAGCAACACCATTATAGATGCAGTTTTATCTTGAACCATTCGAGAAATAGGGTATTGATTTTTGTCAGGAAATGAGACACACTTCCACACTAAACCTAGGAGAAGAGAAGAAGAATTTAATCAAGAACGTAAATGACAAAGCAATCACACAGTACATAGATATTTTACCCTGGAAACCCAAACTTGGAAAACCAACATTCCTTGAGCATTTCTCTCTCTTGTTGTCTTATTCAATATGAATAAAAGGTTACATGTCTAAACTTGGTCCACACCTAAGACACAATCGACATCACACCATCTTTCCTGCACAAGAACAACCCTGTAGCCAATTTAACTTACATTTTCATGACCAACAACCTACATCTAAAGATTTATTTAAATATTGTCTCTCTTAAGATTCACTGATTAGCATTTACGACCTTACAACACACCTCTTGATAGGTTTTACAACAGAAAAAACCCTAAAGACATGGTGCCCAAAAATGGTTACAGATCCATGCAGATCATTGGCTACAAATCATGTGAATCTCAAGATTCTATTATAGTCGACTCCAAGTTAGGTTACCAGTTGACTACCAGTCGAACTTCATTTAGTCTTCAGTCGGTCGCCACATGCCCGCCTGTCAACCTCTTTTTGGTTGACCTCTTCAACTTGTTGTCGATGCCATTACCATGTAGAATAATCTTGACCTTTGACTTCGAATTTACCTGGTTGACTAACCTTGACCTTTGAATTGCTGTCAATCTACCTCGACCCTCGACCTATTATCAATCCACCTCAAATTCGACCATCAGTTGATCCACATTGACTAGAATTTCGTTGCAAAGAATATAACAACCCAATATTCTCCCACTCGTTGTCTTCTTTGCTGAAACCAGGAGATTCTTGAACTTTCGCTCACAGACCCAGGGCAGAAATGCCCATTGCCACTCTACACCAAGAGAACTTCACAACACTCATAGACTTGGTCAACAAGTTTGCTATCTTTTCCAACATGTCTACTTTCTCTAGTATCACCTTGTTACTTTCCACCATGTCTCTCATGAAATGGTATTGTACATCAATGTGCCAAGTCTTAAAATGATAAGTAGGGTTCTTTGCCAGAAATATTGTGCTTTGACTNTTACTCATCCAATTTATTGCTCCACCGAACATCTTGAATACATATCTGCTGGTCGACCTCTGTCAATCAAGATCTCTAGCCGAGTCGGCATCAACAAAGCCATGTACATTTAATTTACCATTGGCACCTCCAGGTATTCCTTTGTATTATATAACATAGTCCTTCATGCCACACGAATACCTGAATACTCTCTTGACAACTATCAATGCTCCTTTCCAGGTGTCGACATGTACCTGCTCAACACTCCCACTGCATGGGAAATGTCTGGTCGAGTGCAGACCATCACATACATTAGAATACCAACATCACTTGCATAGGGAACATGTGCCATGTCCTATATTTATTCTTATGTCTTTGGACACTATTCATAAGTTATCCTTGCTCCCACGGGAATTGGCATCTTCACCGGTTTGCAATCCTGCATGTTGAAACATTTCAGAACCGTTTCAATATACTTCATCTGATTCAACCAAATCTTTCTAGTGGCTCGATATATCTTAATCTCCATTCCTAGAATGAAGTTAGCTTCACCGAGATCCTTCATGTCGAACTCGGAGGATAACTATTTTTTCACCTCCTTTCTTGCATCCATGATGTTTCCAATCAAAAACATGTCATCGACATACAAAGCTACATATATGAAACGTTTACCTTCTTCTTTGGAATATATGCAGTGATCAACTTTGCTTCTCACAAATCCTAAACTAAGGATGTATGTGTCGAAATTTTGGTACCACATCCTTGGTGATTGCTTTAGACCATAAAGGGATCTTTTCAGTTTGCAAAACCAAATCTTTCTTTCCCTTTACTGCAAATCCTTCAAGTTGTTTCATGTAGATTTACTCTTCTAGGTCCCCATGTAGGAATGATGTATTCACATCCATCTATTCTATTTCCATATAAAATGTTGCAGCCAGAGACATTAGTACTCTAATGCAAGTTAGTTTTGCAACATGGGAAAAAATCTCACCGAAGTCGACTCCCTCAACTTGGGAATATCCTTTTGCTACCAGTCGAGCTTTGAACTTCTCGACTTGTCCCGCGACATTCATATTCTTCTTGAATACCCTTTTTCTACCAATGAGCTTTCTTCCACTAGGCAACTTGACTATCTCCCATGTCTCATTCTTGTGCAAGGATTCCATCTCTTCGACCATGGCATATTTTCAGAGTTTACCCTCTGTCGAGTCGACTGCCTCACCTACCAACTTGGGCTCATCGTCGATTGCAATTAACACAAATGTGGAACATAAGTTAGGCGGAATTTATCTTTCGACTGGTTTTATTACTCTTTCTGACCTCCTTATCACATGAGTCTGTTGTTCCACTTCTTCCTCTGATTCATTCGACTCATCTGAATCATCTTCTTCCTTCCTCAGTTCAAATTGCATCGTCTCATGATTATTTTCGATCTAAACAATTTATTCAGGCTCAGACTTACGTCCAACTTCTCTGAAGACCACATCTCGACTATATAGTGTTCTCCTTGATGTAAGATCCCATAGCTTATGTCCCTTCATTCCTTCTTTATACCCAATTCAAATACATTTGACTGCCTTCTTTTCCAACTTACTCCTCTTTTCCTTGGGAACATGCACAAATGCATCACAACCAAATACTTTGAGATGTGAAACCAAAGGATTCTTATCCGACCATACCTCATGTGGATTAATGTTGAATAACACTGACGAAGGAGACATATTCACCAGATATCTTGCAATATCAACTGCTTCTGCCTAGAATTCTTGTGCGACCCCAACACAATTGAACATGCTCCTTGCCTTGTCCATCAATGTTCTGTTCATTCTCATTCTCTCAACAAATCTATTTTTCTATGGGGTATATGGTGTGGTATTTTGATGTGCTATGCCACACTACTTACATAACTAATCAAATTATTTTCCACAGAATTAACCACCGTTGTTAGTTCTCAGCACCTTAATCTTCTTATTTGTCCGACTTTCTACAAGAGCTTTAAACTGTTTAAATTTCTCGAAAACCTCTGATTTATTCCTTAAGAAATATATCCATTTCTTCTTATAAAAATCATCTATGAAGGAGACATAACACAGGGATCCACCATGTGAAGGCACTATAACAGTGCCAAACACATTAGTATGCACCAATTCTAGAATCCCATTTTCCTTTGTCGCTCCAAATGGGAACCTCACTCGACTTTGTTTTCCATATATGCAATGTTCGCAAAAGTCGATTTCTAAACCACATTCATGAAAACCTTGATCATACCTTTGTTGTGCATAGATCAAAGTCCTTTTTCTCCATTGTGTCCCATCCTCTCGTGCCATAGCATGGTCGGGTCAACTTTATCATGTCTTTTCAAGTCGGCTTGAATCGACTCAGCCTAAGTCGAGTTGAGTTGAGTCTAAGTCGAGTTGACTTCAAGAGAAACGCTATTATTGCATCCAATCGAGTCAACATTCCTTAACAACTTGTATAGGGTTCCAATATGAACTCATTTCATTAAGACCACCACACCTCTTACCATATTGCACGAATCCTTCTGAAACAGAGTGTGTACCCCAACATCACTCATATTGCTAAAAAATATTAGGTCTCTTGCCAAACTTGAAATGTGTAGCACACGTGGAAGGGTTCTTTTCCTCCCATCATGCAATATCAATCAAAATCTTCCTCGTCAAACAATTTTGGTTGTCGAGTCATCCCCCAAGAACACATCACCTCCATCATATCATTCATACTTATAGAACCATTCTCTATGTGGTGTCATATGATAGGATGCTCCTAAGTCGATCAACCAAACACCTTGAATCGACTGTTTACTGGTCAACACCAGGTACACATCACCTCCCTTATCCGGGGTCATCTTTCTCTCAGTCGACTCCTTCTCATTGGATCCCATACTTACTTCCATCACCCTCGACTTACAATCCTTTTTGTAATGCCCTGCTTTACTGCATTTCCAACATCTTCTTTTCGACTGAACTGAGGATTTAGATCTACCCTTCGACTTAGACTTTCTATCGGAGAATTCACCTTTATCTCTTTCAACTGGTCGTCCTCTCACCTCTAAAAAATCTTTGGTCAATCCTTCCATGTTCTTTCTTCTCATTTCTTATGACAATAGAGATGCAACCACGTCTTCTAGCGCTAATGTGGTTGTATTACTCCCTATAGCCACGACTAAGCTATCCCAGGAGTCTAGCAAATAACATAATAGGCTCATACACTTCTCCTCCTCAATGATTTTAATATCCACATACAATAATTGGCTTAAAATGGTATTAAATGAATTTAAATGCTCAGTCACCGAACTACCATTACTCATTCTTAGAAGATACAATTTATTTCTAAGAAACAATTTATTTACCAGACATTTCGACTAGTATAATCTTACTAGCTTGTCCCACATTTTCTTGGCCAAATCTTCACTTGAGACATTCAACAATACTGAATCTACAAGACAAACCAGAATCTTAGTTCTTGCTCTTATTTAGAGTCTCTCCCATTGTTCGTCGACATGCCTGTCGGCTGGGTATCTGGACAAACAGTTGTCCATTGTTCTCGATCTACAAGAAGATCTTCCATTTTAAGCTTCCAAAGCTCAAAATTCTGGTCATTGAATTTTTCTATCTCTATTATCAAACTACTCACCATTATTTAACACGATCTTTAACACATTTTATGACTTACAACTCTTACTGTACCTAGGGTTTATCTCTCATATTCAAGATTGGTAAATCAAGATCTGATACAATCGTCAAATCTTAACACAACTTTGATACCACTTGTCAACAAATGAGACACACTTCCACACTAAACCTAGTAGAAGAAAAGAAGAATTTAATCAAGAACGTAAATGACAAAGCAATCACACAATACACATATATTTTACCCTCGAAAACCAACATTCCTTGAGCATTCTACTCTCGTGTTGTCTTATTCAATATGAATAAAAGGTTACATGTCCAACCTTGGCCCACACCTAAGACACAATCAACATCATACACTCTTGTCTGTGCAAGAACAACCCTGTAGCCAATTTGGCTTACATCTGCATGACCAACAACCTATATCTAAATATTTCTTTAAAGATTGGATATCTTACGATTCATTGATTAGCCTTTACATCCTTACAACACACCTCTTTATAGGATTTACAACAGACAAAACCCTAAAGAAATGGTGCCCAAAAACGGTTACATATCCATGCAGATCAATGGCTATGAATCCCACAAATCTCGGGATTCTGTTATAGTCGACTCCAATTCAGGTTATCGGTAGACTACCAGTTGAACTTCATTCGGTCTTCAGTCATTCGCCACATTCCCACCTACCAACCTCTTATTGGTTGACCTCTTCGACTTGTTTTCGATGCCTTTACCATGTTGAACCGCCTCGACCTTCGACTTCGACTTTACTCGGTCGACTAACCTTGACCTTTGAATTTACCCGATCGACTGACCTCGAACTTTGACTTGTTGTCGATCTACCTCGACCCTCGACCTATTATCGATCCACATCAACTTCAACCGTTAGTCGATCCACATCGACTAGACATTCACTACAAATAATATAACAACCCAACAATTTTTTGGATACCATCAATCCACCATCCAATCAATTCAAGTATATACTAGAATGTAATGATTACCTCACGAAATGGGTGGAAGTCCAACCCCTCAAAAAAATTCAAGAGAAAAAAGTAGTAGAGTTCCTTTATGACAACATATTTACTAGATCTGGAGTGCCTCGATAAATTGTATATGACAGAGGAGATCAATTTACTTCCAAGTTGATAGAAAATATTACAGAACTCTACAAAATTCGGCATAGAAAAACAACAACTTATCATCCACAAGCCAATGGGAAGGTGGAAGTAACTAATAGAGAACTTGAGAATATCTTAACAAAGATGGTTCAATTTCACTGCAGATATTGGGCTAACCAATTTTATAAATGTGTTTGGGATTATCGCACAACTTGGAAAATATCCACGGGATTCACTCCATATGAATTAGTTTATGGAAAAAAAGTATTTCTAGCAATAGAATTTGAAACAAAACTCTTCGAACAACAATTTAGTTGGGCATTGATATATTTGTTACACAAAAAGAGCGAATCACCCAACTCAACATGTTGGATGAGTTTCGTCAAGAAGTTTTGCAACATACTAAAACTATACAACAACAACGTATATGTTGGCATGACTGTTTTACCAAGGATAAGTCTTTTGAACCAGGTGATTGGGCATTATTGTTTGATTTCAGATTTCAGGACTTTAAAGGGAAATTAACAACAAGATGGCTAGGTCCATATGAAGTCGAAGTTGTATTCGATAATGACATAGTGCAACTTAGAACTAGTGATGATGAAAATTTTCCATTGTTGGTTAATGGTCATCATTTGAAGTTATACACAAAGCCCAAGTCAAAAGAGGACTTCACTTCTAGCCCGCAGCAACAACACTCTCTGAATGTAGTTGAGGGGATCTGATGTAGGACCATCGTTAGCAAGCACACGTGTCAGGACAACTCAATTCCTGGAGATCATTTCAGAATCTGAAACGCTGGGAGTTACTACGAATCTTTTGGAGCTGATTGGAAAAACAAAAGAAGATAAGGCGCTTGGAAGTTGATGATCACAAGTGATATGGGAGCTTCACTCCTAGCCTTGAATGTAACAGAACTTAGGTAGCAGTTAGGTTTTCGTTTCAAGTAGAGGAGTAGTCAGGGGGAACCCTAAGGACCCTCTAAGATAAATAGAGGTTTTGTATGCCCAAATGAGGCTACTGCGAGTTAGTAGGAAAATTATGAGTTTTTAGTTGTTGTTTGATCATAGCTGTAGCCATTTACTTTTGAATGAATATAACAGAGGAAAATTGATCCCAATGCATAGTGTTGTTACTGTTTGCAATTCTCTGTTATTGTTATTTTCATGAATGAATGAGTTTTCGTTTCAAGTATCTGAAACTGTAAGATGCTAGTATAAGTTTCAATTGTTCTCTTCTATAAGTTATGCAAGGAGTGCATACTGAATGCAAGGAGTGCATGTAAGAGATTCTTTTTCGACTCGAAGCTCAAAAGAGATAGCGTGGAACTTTTGTATGCAAAATGTGCATACTAAGTGCAAGGAGTGCGTGTAGAGGAGAAATTGTTTCAAGTTTGAAAGCTCATGAGATCGAGCATAGATTGTTCCAGGAGGGCACCAGAAAGTCTTTTGAAAGACGCAGAAGGATCGAGTCCCTTAGAAACTGAGTAAGTTGAAAACTCAGGGAGAACTAGTGCAAGTTTGCACGCAGAGCGCAAGTGTGCACCAGGGTGAAGTCAAAGTCCATTGACAAAAGCTCAGAAGGGATAGGGCTTTCCAAAAGTGTAGATGAGGTCCAAGAGATGGACTCGTAGGAGGAACAAAGGGTGAGGCCTTTGGATACTTAGAAATTCTTTTAAGTCAGAGGAAGTCAGAAGCTCAGGAGGGAGAGCGACAATGGTCGTTGGATCACCGATTCAAAGGACCAACAACCCTCTAATCAAATCAAGGTGCATGAGCCTTAGCATTTCTCACACACAAGAGAGGGAACTTGCCAAAGTTCTGAAGTCCCGAAGTAATTTGGGACCATCCGATCGTTCGAAGTAAATCTCAACCGTTCGATCATCCGAAAGAAGTCTCAAGCATCGGATCGTCCGAAGTAGATCTAAACCGACAGATTTGAAGAACAGGTGGCGCGAATATGTGGATCCTGAATAAAGACCCGAAGTAAACGTCAATTGTCTGATCCAGAGGGTAGGTGTCATAAATCTGTGGGCTTCGGGTAAAGACCCGAAGTAAATATCAACCACTCGATTTGAAAGAATTAGATCTGAATTGTTGGTTTGAAAGAGGTAGATCTCATTCTTCAGTCCAGAAGAACCGTCAAGATCGTAATATCAATGGTCATGCTCGATTGCGGGGCCAGAAAGTGTCCGGATGTTAAAATTTTGAGGGCGGGCCGCAATCGAAACCACGGTATCGATGAAGAGGTATGTGGCAACTGGAGGTAAATTGCAGGGAGAAAAGCGGTTGATCCCAAACCACTCTTGGACGTGCCCACAATCGTTCACTTATGCAAGGACATAGCCTGAGGTCACATGCGATAGGGAGCTAACGATAAGAGAGCTCACGCCTGAAACCTGAGAGTTCAGTCGTGCTAAAAAGGAGGTTGCGGGTTCCATAGAACCTAGAATAGAGGATTGAAAGGACCTGTGGTAATTTGTAAGTGAGACCATCAAGGTCTTAGAGAGCCAATTCGGCTCGGAGTTGAAGATCCTTGATCGGGAGGTCGTGTAACCCTTAGGAGAGAAAGGGGGGGTTGCACCAAGTGGTATCCGAGATGAATTTTGCTTGTAAACAGTAGGCAAAGGAGAGGAGACAAAATAACTCAAAGTTGTACTATGTGTGTAACAGACAGTCAACACAATGCCACTGAGGAGACGAGTGGATCCACCTTTAGCCAATCGGGCTGTAGAAAGAGAAATGTGAGAGCTTCATGAAAGATTAGAGATGATGGAGGCAACAAAGAGAAGGGCATCTGATTCTATAGACATCAATGATGCAGAGAGTGAAGAAGTAGAAGTCGAAGAAGCTACAGGAGAGAATGTTGTCGAAGAACGCTTGCTGAGAGCAGTTGTTAGATTGGGAGCCAAAGCCAAGATAGAGGTCCCAATGTATGAAGGCAATTTGGATGCTGAAGAGTTGTTGGATTGGATAATATCCATGGACAAATATTCTGACTATGAAGATGTCGATGAGGAGAAGAGGGTGAGACATGCTGTCACTAGACTAAAATGGCATGCAACACTGTGGTGGGATGAACTGCAGGCTGAGAGGAGAAGCAAAGGCAAACATAAGATAAAGAATTGGGACAAAATGGTAGCCAAGCTGAAGGATAAATTCATGCCCAAATATTATCAGATCAATCTGTTTAGGAAGTTGCAGAACCCGAGGCAGAAGGGTATGACAGTTAAGGAGTACACAAATGCGTTCTACAAGCTGAACATCATAACTGGACAAAGAGAGAAAGATGAAGAAAAAGTTGCCAGGTATATAAATGGTGTGAGATATTAAATCCAGGATGAGATCAACATGATGTCAGTAAGGACAATGGAGGATGCTTATCATTTTGCACTGAATGCAGAGGATAAGTTGACCGAAAAACAAAGCTACGAGGCAGAGGTAAAATCCCATTCCTAAACAAAGGCAAGGGAGTTGCCCATGACAAGGCACATAAATCCAAAGACGAGATTGAGAAACCACATAGTCACTCGAAAAAAGGAGGAAGTTCCTGAGGAAGACAATACGGTGGAAGAAGTTCTTCTAGAGGAAGAGGAAGAAGTAGAGGAGAAGTAAGGTGCTATGCCTATGGAAAGACAGGGCACATGTCTTGGGAATGTCTTGAGAAAAAGAAATAGGGAGGAGGTGAAGCTCACATTTCGGAATCACATAGAAGGAATGTTGAAGCAAAAGGAGCAGAGGATGGAACATCCCTAATGTTGAGAAAGGTTCTCTTAAAACCATAGGCAAAAGTTGAAAAGCCAGTGCAGAGGAACAAGCTCTTTAGGACAACTTGAAAGACTAAAGACAGAGTATGCAAGGTGATAATTGACAGTGGGAGCACTGATAACTTAATATCCACAGAGACGGTGGAGACATTGGCGCTGGATACAACTGCACATCCAAACCCATACAAAGTCTCATGGTTGCAGAAAGGACACTAGGTAATGGTTACTAAACAATGCTTGGTTGAATTTAAGATAGGAGGATATAGAGATAAAATTCTGTGTTGTAATTCCCATGGATGTATGCCATATTTTTTTGGGAAGACCATGGCAGTTTGACAGGAATGTCATTCATGATGGGAGAAAGAATACATACACCTTGGAGAAGAATGGTAGGACACACATGTTGCTGCTGATAGAGGAGAAGAAAGTGAAAGAGGAAGCCAACACAAACATACTTCTCATGAGTGGGAAGGAGCTCTTGAAAGAAGTTAAGAAAGAACAAGAGATGTAGTTTGCTGTGGTGAGGAAACCCAAATTTATCCTTACAAGTACTTCGATGGATGATTTGCCTAAATAAGTTCAGGAATTGTTGGATAATTTTGATGACATAGTGGTGGATGAGCTTCATAACTCATTACCACCCATCAGAAGTATCGACCATTATATTGATTTGATACTAGGAGCAAGTCTTCCAAACAAAGAAACATATAGACTGACACCTCGAGAGAATGAGGAGGTAAAGAACCAAGTCCAAGAATTGTTAGACAAGGGTTTGGTTAGAGAGAGCTTGAGTCCATGCGCAGTACCAACTGTGTTGAGTCCAAAGAA
Source organism: Picea mariana (assembly GCA_032191745.1). Classification (NCBI taxonomy): domain Eukaryota; kingdom Viridiplantae; phylum Streptophyta; class Pinopsida; order Pinales; family Pinaceae; genus Picea; species Picea mariana. The sequence continues at coordinate 13,074 of JASDQU011509465.1, forward strand.
GGATGGAGGATGGAGAATCTGTACAGACTCAAGAGCCATTAACAAGATCACCATTAGGTATAGATTTCCTTTTCCAAGAATGGATGACTTAATGGATTGTTTAAGTGGAGAAAATTTCTTTTCTAAGATATATTTGAAAAGTGGATATCACCAGATAAGGATGAGAGAAGGTGATGACTGGAAAACAACCTTTAAGACAAATGAAGGTTTGTATGAGTGGCTTGTTATGCCGTTTGGCTTAACAAATGCCCCAAGTACTTTTATGAGGTTGATGAATTAAATACTGAAAGATTTCATTGGCAAGTTTGTGGTTGTGTATCTGGAAGATATATTGATCTTTAGCAGGACGAAAGAGGAGCATTTGAGACACCTGACACTAGTGATGAGGAGACTACAGTAGGAGAAGCTATTGATAAATTTGAAGAAGTCCTCTTTTATGAAGACAAAAGTCATTTACTTGGGTTTTGTGATCTCTTCAAATGAACTAAAGATGGATCCAGAGAAGGTGAAATCAATCAAAGAATGGCCATCACCAAGGAGTATGTTTGAGGTAAGAAGCTTCCATGGGTTAAAAAGTTTCTATAGGAAATGCATCAGAGATTTCAGTGGAATTTGTGCACCAATGATGGATACAGTGAAGAAGAAGCACAAGTATTTTAAATGGACTGAGGAGGCCGAGAGGAGCTTCAATACACTGAAGGAGAAAATAACAAAATGACCAATTTTGATCTTACCAAATTTTGGAAAGACATTTCAAGTGAGAAGTGATGCAAGTGGAGTTGCAATTGGAGAAGTTTTGAGCCAGGATAATAGACTGGTTGCCTATTTCAGTGAGAAGCTGAATGAGACCAAGAGAAAATACTCCACATATGGTGAGGAGTTTCATGCCATAATTCAAGCCTTGAAGAAATGGAGACATTACCTTGTTCCACAAGAATTTGTCTTGTATAGCGACAACCAAGATTTACAATTCATAACCAGATAGGAAAAATTGAATCAGAGGCATGCAAAGTGGATTGAATTTATGCGAAATTTCACTTTTTTCATAAAAAATATTGTTGGGAATGCTAGCAAAGTTCTTGATGCATTGAGCAGGAGATGTTTAATTCTGCAGGAGTTTCAGGTGAAGACCTTGGGGTTTGAACACCTTAAGGATATGTATCGTGATGATCCAGACTTTAAGGAAGCATACGAAGCATGTGCAAATCCTGTGCTGAGAGACAAGAGCCAATAGACAACGTATATGATTCAAGAGGGATTGTTGTTCAAGGGCAATCAGTTGTGCATACCAAAATTCTCAATGAGGGATAACCTTTTGAAGGAAAAGCATAGTGGGGGATTGGCTGTACATTTCGGCCATGATAAGACATTTGCATAATTAAGTAGTTCATACCATTGGCCAGGTATGAGAAAAGAAGTGATAAAGTTTGTGAACAGATGCATAATCTACCAACATGCAAAAAGAAAAAGACATAACACTATATTGTATCAACCATTGCTAATACCAGAGAGGCCTTGGGATGCAATAAGCATGGATTTTTTGTTGGGATTGCCAAGAAAGCAAAGAGGATGTGATTCCATATTCGTGGTGGTGGATAGGTTTTCAAAGATGGCACACTTTATCCCATACAAGAAGACTAGTGACACAACATATGTTGCAAATCTATTTTTCAAGGAAGTTGTGAGACTTCATGTACTACCCAGAAGCATTATCTCGGACATAGACACTAAATTTGTTGGTCATTTTTGGAGAACACTATGGAAGAAATTGGGGACAGATTTGTCCTTTAGCTTAGCTTATCACCCTCATACAGATGGGAAAACTGAGGTGGTAAACAAAAGTTTGGGAAACTTATTGAGGAGTCTGGTCACTGAGCATCATAATCAGTGGGATCAGATTCTACCACAAGCATAATTTGCATACAATGACTCACCCAACAGGAGCACTGGAAAAATCCCATTCCAAATACTGAATGGAATGCAACCCAGGGGAGTATCTGAGTTGAGGGACTTGGAACATAGTGAGATCAGAAGCATTGGAGCATAAGATTTTGATACAGAAATGCAGAAGCTCCATAACCAGATCAAAGGATAATTGCAGAACTCTAACCAAGAGTACAAGTGCAAAGTTGATCAACATCGTAGAGAACATCAATTTGAAGTAGGAGATCAGGTTCTGGCACATCTCAGGAAAGAAAGGTTCCCTAGGGGAACATATAACAAGTTTAAGATGAAGAAGATAGGGCCATGTAAGACATTAAGGAAGTTTGGTGCAAACGCCTATGAGATTGAGCTTCCAGATAATCTAGGCATATCACCCATATTCAACATTTCAGACCTGTACCCTTACAGGGAATATGACTCAGAGGGATCAAAAGTTCAAGAGAAGATTCAGTGGGAGAAACAAATGCCTATAGCAGAAAAACCACATATGGATAAGATCATTGATCAGAGGATTAGAAAGAAAACCAGGAGGAAGACCCATATTGAATATCTGGTCAAGTGGAAGGGACACCCAATAGAAGATGCCAGTTGGGAAAACGAAGTTGATATCCAGAAGCTTGGAAAGTCGGTGCAGGAGCTCATGGACAGGAGTCCATAATTTTTTTTCCAGGGGAGTATGATGCAGGAGCATCGTCAGCGAGTACATGTGGCAGGACAACTCAACGCATGGGGATCATTTCAGAATCTAAAATGTTGGGAGTTACTGCAAATCTTTTGGAGTTGATTGGAAAAATGGAAGAAGATCAAGCACTTGGAAGATGATGATCACGAGTGATCTGGGAGTTTCACTCCTAGCCTTGAATGTAACAGAACTTAGGTAGCAGTTAGGTTTTCATTTTGAGTATATATGAGTACTCGAGGGGAACCTTAAGGACCCTCTGAGATAAATAGAGGTTTTTTATGCCCAAATGAGGCTGTTGTGAGTTAGTAGGAAAATTCTGAGTTTTTAGTAGTTGTTTGATCATAGCTGTAGCCATTTACTTTTGAATGAATATAAGATGCTAGTATAAGTTTCAATTGTTCTCTTCTGTAAGTTATGCAAGGAGTGCATACTGAACGCAAGGAGTGCGTGTAAGAGAGTCTTTTTCGACTCGAAGCTCAGAAGAGATAGCGTGGAACTTTTGTATGCAGAGTGTGCATACTAAGCGCAAGGAGTGCACATAGAGGCGGACTTGTTTCAAGTTTGAAAGCTCAGTATATCGAGCATAGACTGTGCCAGGAGGGCACCAGAAAGTTTTTTGAAAGACGTAGAAGGACCAAGTCCCTTAAAAACTGAGTAAGTTGAAAAATCAAGGAGAACTAGTGCAAGTTTGCACACAGAGTGCAAGTGTGTGCCAGGGTGAAGTCAAAGTCCATTGATGAAAGATCAGAAGGGATAGCGCTTTCCATAAGTGCAGACAAGTTTCAAGAGACAGACTCGTAGGAGGAACAAAGGGCGAGGCATTTGGATACTTAGAAATTCTTCTAAGTCAGAGGAAGTTGAAAGTTCAGAAGGGAGAGCGACAGTGGTCGTTGGATCACCGATTCAAAGGACCAACAATGTCTGATCAAATCAAGGTGCGTGAACCTTAGCGTTTCACACACGCAAGAGAGGGGACTTGCCAAAGTTCTGAAGTCTCAAAGTAATTTGGGACCGTCAGATCGTCCGAAGTAAATCTCAACCGTCCGATTGTCCAAAGGAAATCTTAAGCATCAAATCATCCGAAGTAGATCTGAACCGTCATATCTGAAGAACAAGTGGCGCAAATATGTGGATCCTAGATAAAGACCTGAAGTAAATGTCAATCGTCCGATCCAGAGGGCAAGTGGCATAAATCTGTGGGCTTTGGGTAAAGATCTGAAGTAAATATCAATCGCCCGGTTCAAGAGAATTAGATCTGAATCATTGGTTTGAAAGAGGCAGATCTCAACCATTAGTCCAGAAGCACCATCAAGATCATAAGACTGACGATCAGGCTCGATTGCGGGGCCTGAAAGTTCTCAGACGTTAAAATTTTCAGGGCGGGCCACAATCAAAACCACGGTATTGATGAAGACGTACGTGGCAGCTGGAGGTAAATTGTGAGGAGAAAAGTGGTTGATCCCAAACCACTTTTGGATACGCCTGCAATCGTTCTCTTAGGCAAGGACGTAGCTCGAGGTCACATGTGACAGGGAGCTAATGAGAAGAGAGATTGCGCCTGAAACCTGAGAGTTCAGTTGCACAAAGAAGGAGGTCCCGGGTGCCATAAAACCTGCAACAAAGGATCGAAAGGACTTGTGGTAATTTGTAAGTGAGACCATCAAGGTCTTAGAGAGCCAATTCGGCTCGGAGTTGAAGATCCTTGACCGGGAGGTCGCGTAACCCTTAGGAGAGAAAGGGGGGGTTAAACTAGGCTCCAAACCCTTGATTCAACTTGTAGTTGCAAAATTAAAACAAAAAAAAAAACATGTAATGAAAACCATAAATGGCATTGTAGGCCATGAGAAACCTTTAAAACTAGGAATGGCAAGATTTTTCATGGCAATAAAAAAAATTGCGATGAAAACAAAAAATGGCATCACCGACCACAGAGAAACTTGAAAACCAACGATGGTGAGTTCCTCTGTGGAAATAAATATAAATATAAAAAATAAAATAAAAATTTTCACAATTGCATAATTTGTTTGTAGCCTTATGTTGCTGAAACATTTTTCTGCCCCTTTAGATGTTATGTATTTTCTCCGCAACAATATACCGCGACAACTTAATTTCCCTTGTGCTGACCATTTTTTCTCTAGCAAGATTACTACTTTCCAACTTACATTTCGCTGCAACATTTCTCTACAACCATTGATGCGCATGGCGTGACATTCTAAAATTGCAGCAACTACATTATTTCTCTGTTGCCACTCGTTCGAAAGGAGCACCTCACGACCGACCACATGGCGATATTTACATGACAATCAAGTATTTTCTACTATTCATATAAATTTCTTTATTTAATATTCAAATTCTTCTATTTTCATTCTCTCACCTCTTTTACGGTTGTTGGGACAACCACCACTTCCTTTGAGGGGGGCAGAAATTGGCTGGAAATTTCGTTGTAATGACACACCAAACTTCTGTACCGCCAAATATTTTTGAGTTAATTAAATCAACAATACATACATAACTCTAGGTCATCTCATTATAAATTTGGCATATCACTTATTTATATTCCCACTACCTAACACTTGCCACATGTCTCCACTACTTGCCTCCATCAATGCTCCACGTACGCAGACCGATTAGCAATCAAACGTACATGTTGATGGGATAGTTAAATGGGTAATTATGGTTATTGGTCGTTTTCATTCTTTGTCAGCACCACAAATAACACACGTGAAGTCTGTAGCAGGAATTATGGAGTTCATTTCATTTCAAAATTAAAAATAAACAAGAATCATTGTACGTTTTATGCATTTTATGGGAAGTGTGTTCTCCTGCAGGGGGTATTGTCTGCAACACATCATTTTTGTGAGTTGGAATTGCATGAAGTTGTTTCAACAACATACTGCAAGTGCTCTTTGGAATATGGGTGGAAATATGTTTAGGCAGGAACCTATTACAATGGAAGTCATTCTCAACAATCAACACATGGCTAATATTTTCCGACGGGCAGGATGGTTGCAATTTTTCAAATGAATATAGATGAGTAGTGTGCCATTGGCAGATAATTTTGCTCAGAATTTTAGGAACGGGGTGGCTAGAGTAGATAATTTGGAATTCCTAGTCACATAAGAGATAATCTCTCAAGTCACGGGCTTGGAAACAAAAGGAAGGTGGTGGTATAAAGAATGAGTAGAATCATGTAGGGTCGGAGGTGTTTTCTTAGAGCATGATGAAGTTGTGAAGACATCGGGCAAGTAGTGAAGCGATTGTGTCTACCATAACCTTGGGATGAGGTGTTGCACCACATTATCAAATACCTCACCTATGAGGGACACTCTTTTCTTTTCATGGCATATCATTTATGCTTTCTAGCCCATTTGAGGAAAAACGAAAAAAATTATTTACCATACTTTATATTAAAGTCCTAAGAAGTCACAACTGAACAAGTTCAAAAAGGAAAACGAAACCAACATGCACATCATGGCCTCATTTATTTAATTGTCAAGAACACATTTCTTCATCAACATCTTGGGGAAGATTGGGAAAAATTCGTAGAGAAACTTGTCTGTCCTGCTGAGGAAGATATCAAAATGCAACAGGAACAATCAACTCAACAACAATGAGAACAATTAACTCAACACCAACAAGAGTAGATGAGGCATATATTGAAAAGAAGATGAGTGGCTGAAGACATTGTAAGTGACTCACAACATATTGAAGGACCTTCTTCATCCATGCAAATTGATGAGGAATTGGCAGAAGCTGCAGAGACACTATGAAAAATTGAAAAAGAAGACATGGCCTTCCAGGTAACACTTGAGCCCACTTATGTTTCTCCATATATATTGTTATAAATTGAGAAATTAAGGGAAGAAATCAAGGGGATAATCATAAGAAATGAATAAATTGAGCAATTAAGGGAAAAAATCAAGGGGTTAACCATATAAAAGGATGCATGGAAACAATTGGTCGACTCTCATAAGGATGGATATATTCCCTTGGAAACACACCAATGAAAATTAAATTCAGCAGAAAAGAGTTATAATGAGTTGAAGGAAGAATTAGTAGAGAAGCAAAAGATTAATGAAGAATAAGATGAAGAAATTAAAAATCTCATACAAAAGATAACAAAATTTGGTGAACTAGCATCGAAAACCCTGGCATGTAGTTCACTTTCACTAGTTTATGCTCTGTGTTTAAAAGAATAGTGGTTGAGATTTCATATAGAGAGGAGTGTTTCAAATACGCCTGTGGATCACAAAGGAACTGGTAAAACATTATGCAACATGTATTTTTATAGTATACCAAAGAGAAGGAATTTACTTTGTGAACTTTAACTTCATAATTATTTATTGCCTGATAATACTATTTGGAACCCAAACCATTTTGTTGGGGATGTTCACTTGACGACATTTATGTCCATACCGGAAAATGAGTTGAAAAGAACCCACGAGAAAGAACTGTTTAAAGGAAAATAATTATCTGTTCCATTATGGATTAGACCAGAGACAACTTCCATAACTTACATCTATAAAATTCATAACAAGAGGATGTCACATCCTAAGATCAAGGTAGTTATGATCCGAGTACAAAATGAAGTCATAAGTTCTTACAATAATTTAGAACAATCAATAATTTTAGCTTGTAGAGGTAGATGGAATGAGCTCAATGATACATTGAAGATGAAGGAACTACATTCCTTACCAAATATTGATGCTTCATTATATCACCACAGATTATATGCAAATTATGTAAGAGAGTTTGGCCTTTAGTGGATAGGCCTTAGATTTAAATTCCCATTGATTCTACATCCTATTTTAGATTATAGGGAAGACAATGCTATTGAAAAATACCAGGAGAGGAAAATATGGCAGATGATAGAAGTGTTGGGAGGATTTCATGCAAAAGAAACCACTAATCAGTTACTTTCATATGACTTTGGATAAACATGTTCTACACAACACTTGCAAGTTGTATCTTCAGATTCATATTAGTTGCACATGGGACATGCAAAAGGTTAAGCTCGGGAGTACGATGAACATGGTAATTACCCTCTTTTCTTCTCTCAGTCTTATCATCGTTATCCTTCTATAATTAAACAACCCAATCATTTCTTGCCTATTATTAGCCATTTTTACCCCATTTATCATTCCCGAATAACATGAATTTTTGGGTTGGATTTCTATATTAAATGAATGATTTTTATTATGAAGAGAATGAGAATGCATGATCTATGTGTTTGGGTTGCTAACTTATTTGATTGTAGGATTTAGGAATAAATGTACATTTTATTATTTGTTAGGTGCTGGAGAGTTCTTCATCAACATCAAGGCCAGTTGTTAAGATTTACCAAGTGTTGTAGAATTTCTTATTGGTACCAATACCAATTATTGAAATTACCCAGTGTTGCAAAGTTTCTCATCAACGTCTGAGGTTCTTAAAAGATGTGTGTTCAATTTTTATTAGGATTTGTCAGAGCCGTTGATGAAGTATTGGATGATTATGCATGATGCCACATAGGACCTATTGAGCACTATTTATAAGGGTGCATGTACATATACACTTGGATTCATTTAGATAAGTGTAAAATGTCACTTGTGAAAAAAAGTTAAGCAATTAGTTGTTAATACATTTCTTTTTAAAGAAATTAGTTAAAAACAACTTTCAGTTGATCTCGTGAAAACGACAACCGCTCAAGAAATCATGGGGGTTTTCTTAGAAAGAAACAAGAGAAAGAACCTAAGGGGGTTCATTGTTTTTGGACTATGACTACATCTTTTTAAAATGAAACTCTCTTTGCCAAATCTTTTTTTCATTGGTGGTTAGTTGAATTAGTGCACATATCATTCAACAGACTATAGACCAAGGGCCACTCTATAGACACAATGATCCTATTTTCTTTTGAAATCTTTATTTAGTGTTGTTCTTTTCCATTTCCTATTAAACACAAGTCTACTTTTGTCCTTCAACTTACATTTCTAAAGTAGGTTTCTGTCATTATCTTAAATTTCGCAGTTTAATTTTGGTCATTTATTTCCATTTCCATTTTAAGCATTTACTTTTATGCATTGGGTGGATTGAGATTTCTTTTTAGTTTTTCTCAAAATTTCTTGTTATGGTTGGATTAAGAATTAAGAATTTTGAATTCATTCTAAGTACCTAAAAGTTGTAGCAATGAAATAGGTTGAATTGAAGTCATATATTTTTGAGGAACATTAACTACTATATTCTATAGCATAAATTTATGTTTTGATATATTAAGTTTTTGTGATATAAAATTCTATTTTGATATGCTAAAATTATGTAGTATAAATTTTTGAATTGTTGTATAAATTTTTTGTAGAGTAATGTAGTATAAGCTGTTGTATACATTTTCATTAGTGTAGCTTAATATTTCCTTTTGATTTTATGATTAATTAGGAAGAACACAAAAAGTGATTCCCCCCCCAAAAACAAAAGAAAGAGCAAGAGTTAGCAATAAAAAACCTAAGCAATGAACAATCTAAAAATGCATATACAATGCACAGTGTTTTGAAAATTGTACGTTTCCCAGGTCGATAATTAAGGTTGGTTCTTCTCATTGTTGGAGTGTCAATTCCAAGCATGTCCAAGCCTATCACCCATCCCATCCAAATTCAAAATCCAAGTCTTAAAAAAGAATCATGATGCCCTCATTTCAAGCCACAATGGTTTTTTCAAAACATCCTACAATATCATTGTTAGTTTTTTAGCTCGGGAGGTACTCCACATATGTGTCTTGTATGCGAATGTTACCTTATGTTTACACTACTAGGCACTTAACTTCGTAATGGGTTTTTATAAAGTT
>JASDQU011509468.1:0-10393 GCA_032191745.1 Picea mariana
TATCAATGGCTTACCAGTCTCATCACTGTTCTTCTACCCTACTCTGCTTTTCCTGCATCAGTGTCTTTCTGCTCGCGTCCACAACACTTTTTGTTCACCTTCATTTTATGCTCTATGCACCATATATCCTTCTATGAGCTATTCCTATACATTCTCTTCACTGCATCACGGTTCTTCCCTGCATATTGTTCACTGTGTCTCTTCCTCACAATTACATAGCTCACCAGCGCAATCACTTCACTTCTCCTTTTTTCATCTTTTTCTCACGTCGCATCCTCTACCTAATCATCATGGAAACTCTTCGTCATCCTTGACGGTTAACTCAATGTGTTCATGACGCAGGTAGAAAAATACGTGACCACCACCTCACACTCTCCTGCTCACAGGATAGATCTAAATTCTCCTTTTAGCCGAATTAGCTCATTCGATTCCCTGCTGGAATCTTTGATGAAAACCCGATCCACAGGTCCTTATACTTTCTTGTCACGACCTCTTCATGAGCCTGTGACTTTCCCCGACCTTAATTTCAGGTTTCGAGGTTTCGTGATCCCCGACGTCAAGAGTTCCCGTCCCCACGACCTCTCGATCATCGATTTGTCGATGCACTCCTTTCGGCCTTAGCCCCTCCTGGCTATACTCTAGTCCATATGACCGGCTCTCATAAGACCACAACCTTATATCCTCTTATCGAGATTTTGGACCTTCAAGTGCCGGAACGCACTTGTCCTTAGGATCTGCGATCCTCCGATTACCGATACGCTTTAATTTTCGCTAGCCTCCGGGCTAGACTCGTGGTCCACGTGACCTCCTTTTCATATGACCGCAGTCCTATATTCCTTTCGGGACTTCGAGGTTTCAAATGCTGAAATGAATTTTCCCACGGGACTGTCGATCCCTCGAATCCCGATTCTCCGATATGCTGGCAGTTGGACCCTCGATGGCGCTTTCCTCCTTGTCACGATTTCAAACTTCGCGATTCTGAATTGCAAGGATTTCTTGTCCATGGGATCCCCGATGTCCTGACTCGTGATATGACATCAGCTGGCCCCCACACAATGGAGCTCTCCTATCGATACCTTTCCTGAAGGTCTCGATCACTGCCACGCATCCCCTCAAATGGACGACTTTGATCGCCTTTCACAATTTCGTGGTTCCAAATGTCCCAGACGACTCATCCTCAGGACTCGTGAAATGTCGATCTTCGATATTCCGATTTGACTTCCTATCAGGACTTCTCCCGATAATCTGGATCTCCACCACATGTCCCCAACTGATGGATGGCTCTGATCCAATCTCACTATTTCGAGACTTGAAATGTCCCGATTTACTCGACCTCGAGAACTCCGATATCTCGAGTGCCGATATCCCAATGTGACATCAGCTAGGCCCACAACACAGAGCTCTCGCCTTTTCTCCACTCGTGAAGTTGAAAGACTTCCTCTTCCAACCTCCAATGCTCGAGTCCCAGATGTGGGTAATCTCGTGACATGCGTCTGCTCCCAAACGAATGGTCCAGATCAAATCTCACTGATTCGGGGTTCCTGGTGTTGAGTGACTTTCCTCACGTCTTCGATATCCCCGATATCACGAACGTCGATATCCCGATGGCCATGCCTCTCGTCAGGATTTTCACCTCAGCTATCCCCGATGGTTTAAACACCATGTAACTCTCGACAGATTTGATGGTTGTCGGGTTCTCCACTCAAGATATGACGGCTCAAATCATTTCTCCTGTGCACTCCTCCTATGCATCTCCTGGACGTAGAAACCAATGATCCAGATCTCCTTCTCCACCCAATCTGACAGCTATTGTGCTCCTTTTGAGCCTACGCACTTTTCTTCCTAGACTTGGAAAAACTCCAAGTTCCGAAAGGTCTCAACCTTTGCTCCCTTTCTTCTATTCTATGTGAACTCCTTTACCTTGAGCTTTATTGCGTGCGTTCTCCTCGACGATGTTCCTCTTGATATTTTTCTCCTGAATCCTCAAAGGATCCTTGGACTTCTACGCCTCTGCAGAGTCTTCACATGCACACTCAGTGATGTCTCTCCTGAGATTCTTAACACTCAGACCCCTAAGGGATTTTGTCTTTCTCCCTTCTCCCACAGATGGAGAATGTTTGGATGCCCTCCTAGCTATCCTTCTGCTCAAGCAACTCCTTGCTGAGTCTACAGGGTGTTCAGCAACCCTGTGAAGATCCTTTAGTGGATTCTTCCTTCAAATCACATAACTCAAAAGAGTTCTCTTCTCTTCTGTTCCTGTCTGCACAATATCTCAATGCCTACCTGGCAGAGTATCCTCTCTCAAAACTTCTAGTAGTTTTGTCCTCCTGTGCACCTATGCACCTGCTCAATGCCCACCTGGCAGAGCTCTCAGAATCCTCAGTGATTCTTTTTCTTCTATTTGAACTCACAACAGAGTTCTTCCTCTATGCACTCCTTGCACCTGCTCAATGCCCACTTGGCAGAGCTTCACAGAATCCTCTAGTGATTATGTCTGCAACTATGTCTCTCCTAGATAGCCTTGCCTCCAAGGTATTCAGCAACCTTGAGGTCTTCACTGAGTTATTGATTCCAGTTCTTGTGCCGCAACACATCCTTGTCTGAACCCGTAGAATTCAGAAGTGCAACCTCTGTGCATGACTATCAGAACCCACAGTGTTCTATCACACCCTCTTGGTGTGAAGCCTCAAAGAATTTCACCTGAAATCAAACCAGCTCCTGCAAATGCAAACCTACAACATACATCTACAGCACATAAAGAACACTCATAGACATTCATTCAACACAGAATACATGCAGGAAAAAGTGCTTCTGTTTATATTAAAATGGCAAATGCCTGTTTGTACAAGGTGTTCATGAGCACGCCCTATAACAAGGTGTTGAATCTTCTCTCTTCTGCTCTCTACTCACAGATTCTCTATTCTATCCCCCTCACTAACTATCAAAGAGATACAATTGATCTTTTTACATGAGGGAACTCTTTGATCTCTTCTCTCCATCCTACCTACCCTATTCAATTAAATTGAATGGGCTGTCTAGTCCAGCATATGGATCTAGATCTCATCCATACAAACATTAAATGCTGATCTTATCTATAGCCTGCGTAAAGGCACGACTTCCCAGCTCAATAGCTTAAACATTTAATTACATTCAATTCAGATTTAAATGAGGATTGTGCCTCTCTCTTTATCTCTGAATGCACGCGCTTGACACAGCTAGCTGGTTGGCTGGATGACGTGGAGAGATGCTCCTGCATCAAACTCCTCAGCTGCAAAATTCATGAGCTCCTGCTCATGAGCTTCCCATCTCATTTGTGGCAATCCTCCTGGATCCCAAACAAATATCTGGAGCTGTTCATCCACTCCATTCTGCTGTTGCTTCTGCACTGTTGATGCTTCCTTCTTCCTGTTCATCCTCTCCTTGCTGACAGCGTTTACTGATCAGATCATCAACTCCATGATCTCTTTGATCACTTCATCCAGCTGCTCCCATGGTTGGCTCTCCTCATGCAGTCTCCTCAGCTGCAAAAAATTTTGGCACGTGAGCAGATCATCATGATCTCCCATGCCTCCTTCATTAGTTTCCAACTTCACCTGTTGGATATGCACGCTCTGCACTTTCACCCTTCTCTCTAGGGCTTCAACCTATTCCCACAGATCAGCAAAGCAATTTTTGTCTGCTCCTTCTTCTGCAACCTCCCATTTTGCAGTCTTCTTAGCTTCCTGGCTGGAAATATTGAGCCATTCCTTAGAATGCTCATCATCCTCTTATTCTTCTTCTGCTGTCATCTTCAATGCTACAGCTTCCTAGATGAATATGTTGAGCCATTTCTCAGAATGCTCATTTTCCCCTTCGTCTGCTTCTACTTGGGCAGTTTCAAACATCTGCTCCAATTCCTCCTTGACAGTCTCAGCTGACTGTTCTTTTGCTGTTGCTGCACCTGTAACATAGATTTTTGCCTTCCCCTGGGCAAGTGGTAGGAATACTCCAATTCCCCCAATCATCATAATATTTTCCTGATATTCCTCCTCCTTTGTCAGTTGCACATGCTGATCCAAACTCATTTCCGAGCTCACCTGCTCTATCAGCTCCTCAAGCTGATCAAAACTCACCTATGAGTTTATGAGACTCTCAGATAGTCTCATCTACTCATCCCTGCCCACCTGGCAATATGGGATGCTTCCGCTGCCCTCCTGGTGGATTATGAGATCAACTGATCCCATCTTCATCATCACTCCTTGTTGAATTGAACTCACCTCCGAGTCCATGAGACTTTCAGATAGTCTCGAATTCTCATCTCTGCCCACTTGGCAATCTGAGATGCTTCCACTGCCCTCCTAACAGTCTTCGAGATCTCGCAGCGACCTCATTTCATTTCCCAGCTGGAAATGTGAAATTCCTCGACTGTCCTCCTGACAGTCTCTGACATCCCGCAGTGATCTCAACTCGTTGCCCACCTGGCAAACTAGAATTTGTTCTCTACCCTCCTGGTAGTTCTTGAGATCCTCAGCTAATCCCAATTCATTTTCTCCATCATTGAGACCTCTCCCAGTCTCTGGTTCACACACCTAAACCATCTCCTCAGGTCCATTGAGGTTTTCAGTATACCTCAACCACCCTTTTAACATCCTTCGCTGTCTTCTAGCCATCAACTCCTTGACTGGACATTTTAATTTTGGCTCCTTCATGGGCCATTCATACACCCATCTCGGCTTCTTATCCTACCAAATCTTCAATTCAAGCTTTTCTATGTCTGCCCTTAATTCATAGAGCACTTTATCTATTTCTGCAAGATTTTGTGCCTTGCTCTTCCTCCCAGCATGCCTATGGTCTTCAGTAACCATGGTGTTGTCTTTGTCTGCTTTCCTAGCAAACCTACTGCTGTCACTCTACACCAAGAGTGTTACCAGCTTCATCCTACAGTCTCCCTAACTACTTTCTTGATTGTTGCCTACCTGCAAACAATCACCACAGAGTCTCCAACGCTCTGTCTTCTCCCTCTGCTTGAAATATACAAACAGAGTTCTATCTCTGATACCACATGATGTGTATGAGAGTGATATTTATCTCTTGCCTCTCTTGCCTGAAATATGCAGACAAGAAATAAGCTTTGATACCACTTGATGCAGGTAATAAAAATACGCGACCACCACCTCGCGCTCTCCTGCTCACAGGATCGATCTAAATTCTCCTTTGAGCCAAATTATCTCATTCAATTCCCTACTGGAATCTCTGATGAAAACCTGATCCACAGTTCCTTATACTTCCCTATCACGGCCTCTTCATGCACCTGCGACTTTCCCCGACCTTAATTTCAGATTTCGGGGTTTCGTGATCCCCGACGTCAAGAGTTCCTGTCCCTGCGACCTCTCGATCACCGATTTGCTGATGCACTCCTTTTGGCCTTAGCCCCTCCTGGCTATACTCTGGTCCATATGACTAGCTCTCATAAGACCACAACCTTATATCCTCTTATTGGGATTTCGAACCTTCAAGTGCCAGAACGCACTTGCCCTTAGGATACGCGATCCTCCGATTCTCGATACGCTTTAATTTCCGCTAGCCTCCGGGCTAGACTCGTGGTCCATGCGACCTCCCTTTCATATGACCACTCCTATATTCCTTTAGGGACTTCGAGTTTTCAAATGATGAAATGCATTTTCCCACGGGACTGTCGATCCCTTGAATCTCGATTCTATGATATGCTGACAGCTGGCCCCTCAATGGTGCTTTCCTCCTTGTCGCAATTTCGGACTTTGCGATTCTGAATTGCAAGGATTTCTTGTCCGCGGGATCCTCGATGTCCCAACTCGTGATATGACGTCATCTGGCCCCCACACAATGGAGCTCTCCTATTGGTACCTTTCCTGAAGGCCTCGATCACTGCCATGCGTCCCCTCAAATGGACGTCTCTAATCGCCTTTTGCGATTTCGTGGTTCCAAATGTCCCGGACGCCTCGTCCTCAGGACTCGCAAAATGCCGATCTCTAATATTTCGATTTGACTTCCTATCGGGACTTCTCCCGATAATCTGGATCTCCACCACGTGTCCCCAACTGATGGATGGCTCTGATCCAATCTCGTTGTTTCAAGACTTGAAATGTTCTGATTTACTCGACCTCGAGAACTCCGATATCCCGAGTGTCGATATCCCGATGTGATGTGAGCTAGGCCCACAACATAGAGCTCTCGCCTTTTCGCCACTCATGAATTCGAAAGACTTCCTCTTCCAACCTCCGATGCCCAAGTCCCAGATGTGGGTAATCTCATGACACGCGTCTGCTCCCAAACGAACGGTCCAGATCAAATCTCTTTTATTCGGGGTTCCTGGTGTCAAGTGAGTCTCCTCACGTCCTCGATATCCCCGATATCACGAATGTCGATATCCCGATGGCCACGCCTCTCTTCGAGATTTTCACCTCGGCTATCCCCGATGGTTTAAACACCATGTAACTCTCGACAGATCTGATGGTTGTCAGGTTCTCTTCTCAAGATCTGATGGATCAGATCATTTCTCCCGTGCACTCCTCCTATGCGTCTCCTAGACGTAGAAACCAATGATATGGATCTCCTTCTCCATCCGATCTGACGGCTACTATGCTCCTCCTGAGCCTGGGCACTTTTCTTCCTAGACTTGGAAAAACTCCAAGTTCCTAAAGGTCTCAACCTTTGCTCCCTTTCTTCTATTCTTTGCGAACTCCTTTACCTTGAGCTTCACTGCGCACATTCTCCTCGACGTTGTTCCTCCTGAGCTTTTTCTCCTGAATCCTCAAAGAATCCTTGGAATTTTGCACCTCTACAGAGTCTTCACATGCACACTCAGTGTTGTCTCTCCTGAGCTTCTTAACACTCATACCCCTAAGGGATTTTGTCTTTCTCCCTTCTCCCACAGATGGAGAATGTTTAGATTCCCTCCTAGCTATCCTTCCACTCAAGCAACTCCTTGTTAAGTCTGCAGGGTGTTCAACAACCCTGTGAAGATCCTTCAGTGGATTCTTCCTTCAAATCATAGAACTCAAAAGAGTTCTCTTCTCTTCTATGCGTGTCTGCACAATATCTCAATGCCCACCTGGCAGAGTATCTTCTCTTAGAAATTCCAACAGTTCTTTCCTCCTGTGCACCTCTGCACCCACTCAATGCCCACCTGGAAGAGCTCTCAGAATCCTCAGTGATTCTGTTTCTTCTGGTTGAACTCACAACAGAGTTCTTCCTCTGTGCACTCCTTGTACCTGCTCAATGCCGACTTGGCAGAGCTTCACAGAATCCTCTAGTGATTCTGTCTGCAACTATGTCTCTCCTACACAGCCTTGCCTCCAAGTTATTCAACAACCTTGAGGTCTTCACTGAGTTGTTGATTCCAGTTCTTGTGCCGCAGCACGTCCTTGTCTTAACCCGTAGAATTCAGAAGTGCAACCTCTGTGCACGGCTATCAGAACCCGCAGTGTTCTGTCACACCCTCCTGGTGTGAAGCCTCAAAGACTTTCATCTGAAATCAAACCAACTCCTGCAAATGAAAACCTACAACATACATCTACAACACATAAAGAACACTCATAGACATTCATTCAACACAGAATACATGCAGGAAAAACTGCTTCTGTTTATATTAAAATGGCAAATGCCTATTTGTACAAGGTGTTCCTGAGCACAGCCTGTAACAAGGTCTCGTCTCTTCTCTTTTCTGCTCTCTACTCGCAGATTATCTATTCTATCCTCCTAAATAACTATCAAAGAGATACAATTGATCATTTTGCATGAGGGAGAGCTTCGAGCTCTTCTCTCCAACCTACCTACCCTATTCAATTACATTGAATGGGTTGTCTATTCCAACATCTGGGTCTAGATATCAGCCATACAAACATTAAATTCCGATCTTATCTATAGCCTGCTCAAAGGCACGGATTCCCATCTCAACAGCTTAAAAATTTAATTACATTCAATTCAGATTTAAATGAGGACTGTGCCTCTCTCTTCATCTCTGAATGCATGTGCTTGTCACGGCTGGCTGGCTGGCTGGCTGACATGGAGAGATGCTCCTGCATCAGTTCATCATCAGTGGGCATTATGCTGAGATTCCTTATGTTCTCTAGTAGTCGAAACTCTTTGTATTCTATGTCAGTTACAACCAGTGAATTATGGATTTTTAATCTTCTAATCCCTTTCCTTCATGTGATCATTGGTGGTGACCATATGCCTAGGATTAAAGAGTGCTTGATTGCTTATAAATTCAATGACCACAATTTATTCTCCTAAAATGGACGACTTCCATAACTTCAACACTTTTCCCTTCAGAACTTTTGGGTGTCAAACCTTTCAAAACTCTTGAATCAGAATTCTCGAACAGATCGGATGGTTCACATTACATCTCATAACTAGATCAATGGTTAGAGTTAATCCTTACAGTCATCCTTCTTTTCCTAATCCAATGGCCAGGACTTAATCAAATAGTGATATGTATGGCCACCTGTTACTCCGCGACTTTGTCTATTATGATTACGTCATTCTTCCATTGTATTTTTATCAATGGTTTATAGTACACCCAACATCAGATCGACGGACGATATCTCCTTTCGGTCTCTAGACTTCGGATATTTCAAGTCTCAACCTGTTCTTTCCTTCGGAGTGATCACCTGCTTGGTAAGTCATAAATGGTTGAGATCAATTGTTGTCGGTCAATGCTTCCACTTACACTATCCTTCCACTGTAATAAATTGATGGACAAGAATTCTCCCGAAGTGATCTTTTAGATCAGACATCTCGTTTCCACTTCAGGTCTTCGGCATTTGGGACTTTGGGACATGGGGCATGTGCGGTGGTAAAACTCTTGAAGAAAAACTCTCGGAATGATGTAACTAATTGTGTCACTTGATGACATGTCACGAGCTAAGAAACTGCCACATGTCACTCAGATTCATGATTTGCATGTACCTAAAACGTTGATTTCAACTTGACACTTTTCGTTTTCTAAATGTGCCATTGATCAAGGGATCAAATTTTGCTCAAAAATTCAAAGTTCTCGGAATCACTTCAAACCGGATGAGAGCGTAGGCCTCGTCATTGCGAACCCAACGCAACTTGTTTCGTCTCAAACGGAAGTTGGGAGCGAGAGATATAGTGAGTTGTTCGTCAAGTCAAATAGGCAAAAACTTTGGTGCTGGCTGTACAGTCCGTACGGGTGGACGTGGCAGGGCCCTACAGACCGTACGATGATGTGGCAGGAGTGATGTGGCAAGTTTTTATTGGTTAGCAGTTGTCGAATTAGATGGTGACATGTGGCATTTCATTGGCTAATGGTAAGGTGCCACATGGCCCAATCATGGGCTGCCACGTGGCACCCATTTATTGGTTCATTGTTGCTATGTAAAACTAATGGAGTCCATGGGGTTCGACCCCTGGACCTCCCCACTGCATAATACCTTTGCAAATTATGACCAACCAACATATCACACCATGCCACTTGATATATATATGAGTTTTAAAATATTTATGTTTACACTATTGTACATTGGCGTGGGGGTCGGGCCGGGGCCTAGCCCCAACCCGTGGTTTCATTACATTACATATAACCATGGTATAATATATATGGTGCGGGGTTTTAATACTAATCCGTGGTTTGGTTATATAATATATAACCATTGTTTATATATATACGGGAGTTGCATTGCAACGGGCCCAGCCCGTGGTCACATATCTATTGCATATGACCCTTATGTTATATGGAAGTTTGTGCGTGGGAATTTTGAACGGTTGGCACGGTTTTGACTGTTAACCCTTTTTTTCCAAACGAGCGGTCATATGACCATTCATACACCCAGGTGCCTAGGCGGTTAGGGGCTAGTGCACCCTTAACTGTCCTACGGTTTGCATCGTTGGCGCGATTGCGCCCGGTGTTGGGTTTTCACGCTTAAATTTGCGTGTGAGCCAGGTTCAAAGGACAAGGGTGCATTTTGTAGATGCACAGACAACAAGCTTGAAGAGGGAGACTTCTAGGAGGCCTAACTTCTTCGTCTTTCGACCGATTGAGGTGATGAAAGAGCCCAGACAGGGGTTTTTGAACACTCTGAAGCCATTGGAGCAGTTGGTTTGTCAATTTGAGCATTGTAAGACATGTTTTTGAGCACTTTGAGAAATTAATAATAATTATCCATTGGAAGCTCGACCAGGAGATGTAGCCCAAGAGAGGGGTGAACTCCTTTATCAAATTGTTGTGTTTATGTGCTTATGTTCATTGATTATGTTGTTGTCTATGAGTTTTTTACATAAGTAATCCTTTAATCTATGTGTTGCAAACTGATCCTTTTACCTTAAACACATAACATTTACATTGCAAATAATTTCAAGTATTTCAAGTCTTCTTCATTTTTAGATCAAGTTGGTATCAGAGCACTATTTT
>JASDQU011509469.1:0-19049 GCA_032191745.1 Picea mariana
CAAGAGTCTTCTCCGATGCAAGCCCAGGTCGGTGGTGATGGAAGCTGCTACTGCTGACAGGACAAGTCTGGCTGAGAAGAAGAAACATGGGCCCTCCAGGACCATGCTCAAGTCACTCCTGCTCTCGGTACTCCATGTCTAGGACCATGTGGGCCTCGAGACATGATCTCTTAGTTATCCCTAGATATCGGGGATAACAGGTATAGTGGGGGCAAGCAGCTCAATTTGAAAGAAAAGGACACAAAAGAAGTCACAGTGTGGTCCTACACAGGGTCCATTAGCCACAAAGAAGACACCAAGAGGACCAACAAGACAGGTGAGCGCAAAAGAAGTGCAGACGGAGGCACAAGAGGTAGCCATGGAAGAAGTAGTTGGGAAGGATACATGCATGGACACATAGATGCCAGAGGTATCTGAACCATCAGATGCCCAAAGAAAAAGGCCAGGGGAGCAAGTAAGTGGTGCCAGGAAAAAGGCAAAGGCCCACAAAAAACCAATGGAAACATCATTAACAACAGATGATGTGGAGTTGATAGCAACAACAGTGGAAGATAGATTGTCAGAGGTATGGGAAAACGCGAAAAATCACCGAGCTTCAATTCTGGAGCAAGTACAACAAGTAAAAATTGCACTGGAGCAGTTGATGATCAAGGCAGAATAGAAACAGAACGAAAAACCAGCGCCCGGTATAGGAGAAGCACCTGCTGGAGAGACAGTGCACATCACAACACAGGGAAGTGTTAATTTCATCATAACACCGGAGATGTTGTTCGTCGATGAGGAGACAGCACAGAGGCCCCTGAAAGACATTAAGAGGTTGGACTTGGCGCTGCCCAAGATTCCAACTAAAGCGTTGTATAAATTACAGGTGAGCGTCGCGCAGGAGGTTCAGTCCAGAGTAAGGTCAGATGCGACAAACTTACAATTGGCGCAGGACAACAACACCTCACTAAAGGAGGCACTTAGCCAGGAAGGACAAGAGAGGAAGCTAGCACAGCAAAAAGTGGAGGAGATGGAGAAACAAATAAGTAGAGTATTTCAAGCCATCCCCGATAGCGCAGAATCGAAAGAAGAATCTTCTGAAGAGAAGATGAGGAAAATAACACAGGCCCTGGCGCAATTTAAAGAGCAGATCAA
This sequence comes from Picea mariana, assembly GCA_032191745.1. Taxonomy (NCBI): domain Eukaryota; kingdom Viridiplantae; phylum Streptophyta; class Pinopsida; order Pinales; family Pinaceae; genus Picea; species Picea mariana. The sequence continues at coordinate 1,138 of JASDQU011509469.1, forward strand.
GGAATTGGAGGAGCGTGCAGTACCTACGACTCCTCCAGCAGTCCGAGCGCAAAGAGAGCAAGACGCGACAGCAACTGCAGAAAACATTGCGCAGAACATACATAGAGTGGCAGAACTGTTGGAAAAGAGCAGCCAGCTATGGACACAACTACTAGAGGATGGGAGCCTACAAGAGTTGCAAGGAAAGGAAGATAAATCGCATGCAGCAATGGTAGATGTCAAGCAGTGACAAAGGACAATGTCACTGCCAGAGAAGATCAAGACTGCCGCAGAAATGAAGAACCTTCGGGCAGAAGAAAAAGCGATGCACGCACAGAAGATCGCATGACAGGCTCAGTTGGAGCCCCTACAAGAAAAGGCAGAACAGTTGGTCGTGGAAATCGACGCAGCGAAAGTGCGCCTCGAACAGATAGGCTTGGAGGGGGACGAGATCTTACAACCACTAGTCACTGTGTCGGTGGTCGAAGCCATATCAGCAAGAAGCAGCCAGGCTCAAGAGCAGTGGAAACAAATAACAGATATGTATGAAGCACTGGCACAAGCAGTGACAGACACTGGAGTTAGGCAGTGACTCGGGACGAGTGACGATGTCAGTGTTGGGGGCCTGTTGGGCGCAGGCCCAATTTTGAGGAAAAGAAGCACGTGTAAGGCAGACACGCATGCAGGAAAAGCAACACGTGCAAGGCAAATGCACATGCAGGAAAAACAGCACGTGCAAGACAGACGCGCATGCAGAAGAGAAAGGCATGCGAGGAACACATGCAAGAAGACCTAGCCATGATAGGGTTAGGGTTTTGGTCATAGGATGTAATGGTTGGTAAGCCAAAAACATGTATAAGTAGGTACCTAGGAGGTCTAGGTGGGGGTTCTTAGTTGGAATATGGGTCCTTTTTGGTTGGTCATTGTTACGATGTTGTTCGAAGAAAGAATGACGGTAAATCTGATTTATTTTGTAAGTTGTTGAGCTAAGGAGAGGAAATAGGGTAGATCTTGAGGGTTAGATCATAGGCTGAGGAGCCTGGTGTGATCTAGTCCGCCTCATTGTAGATCTTGACTTGTTTGATGGAGAATTGTAATGCGCGTGGCGCTGTAGTTTTGAAAACACCATAATAAAAGAGTGGAGCAACCAAATCTTTGTGGAGGTAGCCCGGGAGGGGTGAACCACGGTAGATCATGTGTTATGTGATTGAATATTTTGTATTTCCTTTACTGTCAATGATTAGATATTAGACAAATGCGTGAATGACTAGCTAGATCTACTATTTTACATACATGAATAAGAATGACAAGGTATTCAATATAAGTTGAATGTTAAAGTAGCAAATGAAGATCACAGAGTTTAATCCCAGATCCCCACTCATTCCCAGGCTGCAAGCACTTGAGTGTTGCAGCCACCAATAGAACTATCTCGGGTGAGACTGCGCAGTGCACTCTGTGTATTACGTTGCCTTCTGGTTTACCAGAGGGGGCGATAGTTTTAAAGGGGTTTTGTTGGAAACCATAGTAGACCTGAACCTAGGTCAGCCCAAGAAAGGTAGCAAGAGAGAAGTAAAAACCCAACATGAGCTTTTTTGGGGAGCACGCTGCCTAGGGGAAAAAAATGCTCCCTGCCTTAAAATGTCTCATAACCATGCTTGGAAGCGGAATTTTTGGGTGAATAAGATGGTGATCATATTCCTAGAGGAGACATGCCACCCCAATCCACTAGCAACATTCCAAATGCATCAATTTTTACTTTATCTTCACAACGTCCATTGTCATGTGGGGGCCATTCAACTGTTGGTCGTGTTCCACAAACACTTCCACCTACTCCTACTACTCTTCTTCAAAGATCACGGAAGAAGAAACTAGAAGTTTATTGCGGCAAGAGGAAAACTTAGAGCATAGTACTTAGTACTTGCTACTATATACTAGATTTCTTTTTTTGTTTCCTGTTTAGAAGTAGTCTCTAGAACTTAGTGTTGATATTATGGTAGCTGCGGGGGGTATTAACCTCCATGTGTAACCTTTGGCTAGAATAGAATATTTCAGAAGCAAGAGAAACCCTAAACAGATGTGTAGAAACCCTAGAAGACAAGTCGGCTCAGTAAAAGAATTAATATTAAAGTATTAGATTCTAAAAGGACAAATCGGCCCAGACAAGTGACAAGAACCACTATAAATAAGAGATGATCTAGCTCATTTGTACACACACTTCACACACTCTCTCAGTCAAGTTTGGCGCAAGTTTGGAGCTGCAGCTGCAAGGATGGAAGGTGGATCTTCTGGGATGGTTCTTGGTTTCTCTATCTAGCGCCATATAGCCTAAGATGTGCACCCTATCCTCTAGTATCTCTTGGTGGTGTTCTTGGTGATGGTTATTGGTGGTGTTCTTGGTGATGGTTATTGGTGGTGTTCTTGGTGATGGTTATTGGTGGTATTCTTGGTAAGTGCAACTGCAACAACTGTTGCAGTTGAGTATTGTTCTTGTTCTGTGGCTTTGGGACTTTCTGTTTGGTGAGCTATCTTTGGAGAAAGATGAGCTCTCTTAGTTATCTGTTGGTTCTAGTGCTACTTTCGAAATCATTTTATCTAGAAAAGGTTATGGTGCTCGGGGGTGGCTGCATGCCTATGCTTGGGTGACAATAGTGATATTGTCTACGATAAAACGAGCACATCTCTTTTATTCTAACAGGTTATGGGCCCACATTATCTTTAGACATTCTAACCACTGGAAGATAGATTGGGAAGTTATCTGTTAAGCTCATTGTRGCACCAGTTACAACTGCAKCTAGGTTTTCTAATTATGCAGCAACAACAAACCCTAACCCTTGTGTTCGGGCACTTCTGATGAAGTGTTTGACCTAATTACTTGACATCCTAGTGCGGCCTAACCTAGTGCACCTCTTAGTACCCTCATCTAGCAAAAACATCAGGTTTGAATTTTTGGTCAAAGTCAAAGGTTGACTGATCAGTCAAAAGTCAAAGGTTGACTTCTGGTCAAATTGATTTCGTGGTCAAATTTGAAATTGTAGAGTTTCTAGCTTGTTCTAATCATTAAATCCTCTTATTTAGTTTATAATATCCTCTTATCAAGATGGCATATAGTTCCAGATTGGAAAACAAGTTGGACGATGCTACAAGACTTCAAAGGTATGCACTTGCATATGCTATMCAAGTTATATCATCTAGCAAAACATGAGTGTGTTTGCAGGGAAAGTATTARAGACCTTGTCCAAGCTGTAATCTTGGATTTAGTGCATTCGGAGGAACAAGCGCACCCTCCATAGCAGTTGAGGCTTCAAGTTCTAGGTTTGATTAAATTGCTAAGCTTCAAATTTGTATATATCAAGGGTGATAGTTGCTACATTACAAATTGTGAACRCAGTCTTTGAAAGGTTCTATTATTGCTAGGTGTAATGAATACTTGACTGCATATGAATACCATTGATATAGATGCTTATTGTACTTGTTTGCAAGATGAGCTAACATTTCCTCTAGAGAGATATTTCTTGTTTGCTCTTGTTGTTCTTGTTCCGGGCAGGTACCCTTGTGAAATATGTTTGATGAACAATCTTTGCGGAAGCTATCATAGAAGAAGTTTATAAGGATGACACAATGCTTGCAACAACTACCATATGGGCAGCAATCAGAATAAATAGAAACAAACTTAAAGAGACTCAGAGGGAGTCAGACTCAAAAAGAAGTCAGTAATCAAGAGGAAACTATAATAGACTTGTGACACTTTGTAGAAAGCAAGAAGGATGCAGATGGAAGCATGGACTCTCTCAGATGAAGGGAGCTGATTAAAGAATTCCAAAAGAAGAGCATGCATATTGCTCATTCAGGCATGAAGTCGGGATTAAGAGGGAGCTAATCCCCAATAATATGATCCATTGAAGAATCCATGAATACTATGAAGTATATGTCCATGTTCTTCATTGGAAGTATCTGCCATGATAAGCAGCACGTGTTCAGCTTGACTCTAGAAGAAGTCTTCTTCGAAAAGAATCCTTGAATATCCCTGGTTTTCCATCTACATTTATGTTCCTATGACAAAAGAAAGAAGTTGGAACCTTCAAGAAGGAAGGGCATGGAATCTATAAAAGATTCCATGGACTCCAACGTTGAAGAAGGAAGCTGTGATGAAGAACAATGTATGTGAGAAATTGTGAAAAAGACCTATAAATGGATGCATTGATAGATACAAGGCAAGAATCAGAGCTAGCGGGTTCTCCCAGAAGGAGGGAGAAGACTATGATGACAACTTATTCCAGTAACCAGATATACCTCTACCTGAGCCATTATATCTCTTGCAGCATCCATGGGTTGGAGTTTACATCAGATGGATGTAAAGATTGTTCTTCTCAACAAAGTAATTGAAGAAGAAGCATATGTAGAGAAACCTCAAGGTTTTGAGGTATACCAGAAAGATACCTTGTATGGATTTAAGCAACTTGGTGCAGAGCCTCTCATGTACAGCAGAAGCGTGATGAAAAATTCTTATGACAAAGGAAGTTTATCGAAATGGTTCTTCAGAAGTTCGGGATAATGGATTACAAATCCATGGAAAACTCTCATGATGAAAGATCTGAAGAAGTTGAGAGACTCTGATCCAGTAGACCCGTCCCTGTATCGACAATTGAATGGCTCGTTGATGTATTTGGAGAATACTTAGCCAGATATTTGCTTTGCTATGAAAATAGTTCTAGGTGGAACCTAGCCATGAAAATTGAATAATTGCAAAGCATGCCTTGAAATGTCTTCGTGGATGTTTGAGTCATGATATACAACTGCTTGGATTTATCGTTTCAGATTGGGCAAGGAGTGCAGATAACAGAAGAAGTGCTTCTTGGATATGTTTCAACTTGAGCTTTACCACGATATCATAGGCTAGCACGAAACAGAAGTTTGTTGCACTCAACACTGTAGAAGCATAGTATATTACAGCGTGTGATACTTGTACGGAAGTAGTGTGGCTCCGTAAGCTAGTTTTTGGATTGTTTGATCAGGTGTTGGATTGAACCATGATATATTGTGATAATCAGAGATGTGTGAAACTTTCAAAGAACCCGGTGTTCCATGACAGGTCGAAACACATTGAGATCAAGTGTTATTTTCTCAGTGATAGAGTCCAAAGGGGAGAAGTGGTTGTCCAATATATCTCCATAGATGAGCAGATAGAAGATATTTTGGTAAAGCCTTTGTCCAAGATGAAAAGTTTGCGTACTTAAGGGACAAGCTGGAACTCGTGGAGATGACTTCCTTATTGGAAAAGGAAGTGATTACTCCGAGGTTGGGAGGGAGCATTGATATGTTACTGATTTATAGACACTCATTTTCCAGTTTGGAAAATGGTCCAGGTTGGGCAGTCACTTTCCAGTCCGAAAAGTGGTCCAAGGTTTCTGACGGACAGTCATTTTCCAGTTTGGAAAATGGTTCAGATCGGACAGTCATTTTCGTAATGAAAATGGTCCGATAGATTGTTGATGTACCATAGACAACGATTCCCCTTGTGGCTAGTGTGGGGGAAAGGTCTAGGACAGTCATTCTTCTTGGCAATCACTTTGCATAGTGGTCAAGCATAATGGTCTGCCTCTTCGGGCAGTCATTCTTTCAAAGTTCACAGTTGTGAGCAGTTTCGAAGAATGGTCCGTTATAGGAGGTTGGTGCAGGACAGTCATTTCCATAGGAAATGGTTCGAACAGTCATTCCCTAGCGAAAACTCATTCTCTTCAGGTTGCACTATGATTAGTGCTGGAAAAATGGCCTAGTTAGGTTGAATGATCCAAGTTCAGCAATTAGGGACAGTCATTCCCTAGGGCAGACTCATTCTCTCCAGTTTGCATTGTGAATCGTGCCGAAATAATGGCCCAGTTAGGTGAATGGTGTAGGTTCAGAAATCAGGGACAATTATTCTTCTATGCTTGGGAAGAATAGTCCAGACAACCCATCGCTGATGTTTAACTTTTCGAGGGTGAATACTCTTCTAGATCTCACAAATGAGAGTGGAGGAATGGCCCAAATGACTCAGTTTGTATCATGATATTGTTTATGCAAGTTGATATCAGATGATATGATTGTTGTGGAGGTTGTATGTCTCTGGACGGTAGTTGTATGCTACGGTGGTGGATGTGCTCCACTGGTAGTGACTATGTGTCACTAGTTAGTAGCTATGTGCTACTAGGAATGGTTGTGTACCATTGGATAGTAGTTGTGTACCACTTGATAGTAGTTGTGTACTACTATGGATAGACACAATGGTGTTCTATTGGATGGCATTGTAGCAGTTGCATGCTATTATCTTATTGCCATGGAGACTACCACTAGTGTTGGAGATGATTGCCAGCTAAATGGATAGTGAGATAATGCAGAGGCATTGATCTACATCATGCGAGTACAACTTAGACATGGTGCATTGACACCATGCTAGTACGACTTAGAGATGATGTAGATGGTACTCCACATCATGCTAGATATGATCATGCTAGTACAGATTAGATTTGATGCAGAGCATCATGCTAGTATAGCTTAGATATGATCATACAGCTTAGAAGTGATGCAGTGGAGAGGATGGTTCTTGGAGCCATTGAGGACTTTCAGCATCTGTTGGGACAATCATTCTTCTAGGACGTAGGTYAGGATTAGAAGAATGGTCCTTGTATCCCTCTGTTGAGTGAGTGACTTATTCAGCATCATGCCCAATTACTTAGTGGAGTATGGCCTCRAGAGATGATGCAGTTGATGCTATTAGATGATATCAATAGTGGTGATGTTGCTCATGAATTGATCTATGTGATCATGAGATAGTCTGTGTGGCTATGACGATGCTACCTGTTGATACCTCCTTAGCTAGGAGGGAGTGTTGATATTATGGTAGTTGCGGGAGGTATTAACCTCCATGTGTAACCTTTGGCGAGAATAGAATATTCTGGAAGCAAGAGAAACCCTAAACAGATGTGTAGAAACCCTAGAAGACAAGTCGGATTAGTAAAAGAATTAATATTAAAGTATTAGATTCTAAAAGGACAAGTCGACCCAGACAAGTGACAAGAACCACTATAAATAAGAGATGATCTAGCTCATTTGTACACACACTTCACACACTCTCTCAGTCAAGTTTGGCGCAAGTTTGGAGCTGTAGCTGCAAGGATGGAAGGTGGATCTTCTGGGATGGTTCTTGGTCTCTCTCTCTAGCGCCATATAGCCTAAGATGTGCGCTCTATCCTCTAGTATCTCTTGGTGATGGTTATTGGTGGTATTCTTGGTAAGTGCAACTGCAACTACAACTGTTGCAGCTGAGTATTGTTCTTGTTCTGTGGCTTTGGGACTTTCTGTTTGGTGAGCTATCTTTGGAGAAAGATGACCTCTCTTGGTTATCTGTTGGTTCTAGTGTTGCTTCCGGAATCATTCTATCTAGAAAAGGTTATGGTGCTCGGGGGTGGTTGCATGCCTATGGTTGGGTGACAATAGTGATATTGTCAATGGTAAAACGACCACATCTCTTTTATTCTAACACTTAGTATTTTCTCTTGACTCTTTATTATGGCTTATTCTGTAAACAATGAAGTTATGAACATTATATGACAGTTTACCTTTGAAGTTTGAAATTTGAACTATTGACTGAATCGTACATCTCTTTGGTAATGAATATGATGCTCTAGAGTCTATTTCATTTTGTGGTTGATGTTATCTGTTAGTATGTTACAATCTATTGATGACAAATATTTATGATTGATGTTATATGTGTACTAAATGGTTGATGCTTTAATGAACATTACTAATCCATTAGTTAAATGATCTTATATCTATGTTTTCATGTTTTTTGCAATTGATTCAACATTCTGCATGTTTTTGTATATATGCCTCAATATATATATATATATATATATGTGTGTGTGTGTGTGTGTGTGTGTGTGTGTATTATATAAAAAACGTCCCACTCCCGCTTCCCGATTCCACTCCCCTCTCCCAACAGCCTTGGTCTTTTCCATACCCGTGTCTCTTTCATCCATTCTTGTACCTTTTTAATGTTATCCCACTTGCCACTTGCAGTAGAGATGTTTGATAGAAGCACATAAAGTGCAAGATCAATTGAAAAATCATTCTGCTGCATATTCTCCTAGTTCTACATTCGTATGCATTCTACACAAACTAAGCAAACAACTCCGCACAGAAGCATCACGTGTTGTTAACATGTTGTTGATAGTCTTGTACTTCATCCAGGTAGCCAGACACCCACATCTTATCTCTCCAATTCAGACCATTGACATCGTCGGGGCCCCAGTCCATCAGAACATTTTGAAGTCAATTGATGAACAGCAAGTAACAAAGATGTATTTGATGCTTCCCTTGTTCTTAGTGGCTTTTGTCTACAACCAATTTCATGAAGGGAATCTTCATCTCCCTGCTCAATATTCCTCTTCTTAACCCTAAGAGTTATTGTCGATAATCTATAAAACCAGATATTGATGTAGTTTTATTTGGTGTTGATTTGTTGTTAAATCTCAAGGAGAGTTTCCAAAACAACATAACCATTTGAATCTTCCCTTCTTTGCAATGATGGTGCTGCTTTAAGGAGAGACAAAATACCTACCGAAAACACCAATTCTGCCATGATCTGTGCCATGTTGGCAACCTCATCTGTAAATAGAAGAATGAGCATTATTAGTCCTTGTACAACATAGATTTCATTATCCTACCTATAATCCAGTCCATTCGGCTCACAAAAGTTTTTAATCTATAAGATGGGTAGCCCAAATGGAAAACACATATAACTTAATGTATCGAACATGTCTACAAATGCTATCAAGTAATGTTTGTTCCCTGCAACAATTTATGAAAAAACCATTTTTCGGATTAAATGCTTAAAAATTAAGGGTTAATATTGCATTGGACAAAAGGGTTATGGAAATAATTTTCCCTAAGGAAAGGTAGAAAAAAAATTCCTAAAAGACAAGGTAAAATATATTTTGAAACAACCAATGTTTTAGATGGAAAGAAATATTTTTCTAGTTTCAAGGAAACCACTCTCTTGAGATAGAACGTTGGTATTAGACTTTCTTCGTGATATAGAAATGAGGTCCTGAATACAGGATGCAAGTAGCGAGTAATAGCATTTACAAGATTAGAAGAATAACAATCCCAATAAATTCATCTCGCATGCCAAGGCAATTTTACAAAGATAAAAAATTTGTCATTTATTGACATAATTGAGGCAGTGAAAATAGCACATGGCATCACCACCTAAAACACCTAAGTAACCTTACTTCCTCCTCATTCTCTTGTGCAATCTTCTGCAATCAATGTCTTCACTAGTTGATGATGAAACATGCAAGATAATATACCAGCAATAAAGACGTTTACAATTTTATCCATGCACGAATAATAGGATGGAACAGCCAACACTATATAAAGGGCAAAGATAATGTCAGCTAAATAACAATATCTTGCCAGTTTTCTCACTTCAGCAACAGGATCGTGAGAAAAAGTAAATAGGCCCTGAAGATATTGATCCATGGATAACAACAACTCCTGCATACACAAAAATACAAACCTTACAAACAATTAGCTTTCTTCTTGCATCTAATACAGTGCTTTTGTTTTATATTTTATAACATAAAGATATTTAAACAGTTAGACCCTAACTGTTGAAAACTGCATATTGCACTAGGTTGCAGAAATACTTACTGTTGGCATAAAGACAATAAATTGATCTACGGAGCAATGTGTTAGTTTCTTGAGAGAAGGATGAGGTGACTGGAAGAACTGTAAAGCAATTAAAGGGTTGTAAATACATTAGAGTATAGTTGAAAATTGAAACCAACTAGCCCATAGGGGTGTGGTCTACCAGCAAGCAGCGAGGTGATCGGGCTTGTACTAACACAAAAAACAAAGTTCACCCCCCCCCCCAAGTGGGTGTGGATGAGGAAAGGTGCAAGTCCTAGGTGACTCTTACGGCATAGATATGCCCCTCATAACATAGCATCTTGGCCAAAGGATTTCTATAAGTATTTCTGAAAAAAAAATTGAAACCAACATAAAGCATTCTCCTTTGACAATAAACTTATATGTTAGTTTTCCATCAAATCCTGACAAACAGGGCATGTAATGCTCTCAACAATCTAGAACAAATTCTCCAATGGTATCTACCTGTAATAACTTGGGCAAGAAAATATTTATAGCTCGCTCAGGTATGCCTGGCACATTAGCATCTAATTCCTCTGGTATATCTTCACATATTTATATCAGCAGCACAATGTTATATCCATATAAGGAAGATAAAAAAAACATTTGCAACCTTAAAAGTTAGAATCAACATGGGAAAAAGGAACATCAAAAGTAATAATGAGAAGCCATATTGGTTTTCTGCTTGTCTTCATACCTAGAGACATACAACACAGAGACTAGAACAGGGTGCTGTATGACAAAAATGAAATTTCCCCAAAACTGTCTGATGAAAAACGATGGTGAATAGAAAAGGCTCCCCGTTGTGTGAATTCTAATCTACAAAGTTGGAAAATGCACCAACACTTAAAAACAACTTCATAACCACGTCATTCCTTTGAAAGCAGACATATATTGAATCTGTTGTGCACATTTTCGATCTAATAAAACCACACAAAATATGTCCACTTCAAAACTATTTCCCTCATTCCTCCATGTCCACCTCAAGCACGATCCTAATCATTAATGTAATCACTCTTCCTTGTAGGATGCCTTCCTTCCACCCTCAACATACATTCCACAACCCATATAGCAAGATTGCCCCTGATTAGAAAGCACTTTGAAAAAACTGTAGAGAGAATGTTTTATAGTACATGTATCAAGACTGTTTGTGAACCAGATGATCCTTTCAAGAAGAAGACCTTTCAAATCCACAGTTGCTATATCCTTAAAGGAACATGTCTTATATTACATGAAAGTTGAAACATATCTGCTCATGAATTGCATGTCCCTTGAGAGAGCAGAACAACTTAAACGGCTTTTAGGATGATTGACCACAAATACACCAAGCTTTCACTGCAAATGGCACTATTTTAGCCTCTTTCAAAAGCTTTTCAATTCAATCGAGCCAAAAATGTAAAACAAAGGCTACTCAAACAACCCCTAGAACCTATATGAACCCACACGGAATCACTTCACACGGACTGTTCAATTAACATAAAGAGCAAAAGAATTGGCTTAAAGTTTGTTACTACAAAATTACTGAGTGCCTTTGACCACTGGTCAGATCAACCACCTGCTGCACTATACCAAAAACTTGCCACGTGCAATTCAGCAATAGCAACTCGCTAACTGCTAGAGCAACACATTACTAGATGAAACCCACTTCATCAATTGTTTTCATAAAAATGACTTCATAGTATTTAAATATAACCGCTGGTAAGTCTTCCTATAGGAGTAGGTACTATCTAAGTTACCAGTCACATGACTTTTAAGAGATGTTACTCGGTGAAACCCATTACTTACAAAATACTTGTTAAAAGCCCCATTTTTGGCACACATTTTTCTTTTCTTGGTAAGTAACCTGTTTCACAAGAAACCTATTCCGTTTTCAGTAAAACCTGAGCATTTTTTAGAGAAACCATTTTTATCACTGACTCTGTTTTCAACAAAACATGTCCGTTTAATTTAATGCTCGCCACCTCTCTCGCTCTATATATATATAATCAAGACCAAAACTCTAAATGTAGACTTGGTCCACGAGCAAACTCTTTATATACCCATAATCCATTGAAATGGATTTGATTTAGTTTTTGCTACTTTTTTCGATATATACACTTGGTCTATGAGCAAATTCTTTATATAGCCCATGGTCTTTTCCTCTGATACATTACATTGTACTGTTGAAGCTTGATCGTTTAAGCTTGACGGTGAAATTGTTGAAGCTGAAGCAGTTGTGCAGGCATAATAATTGGTTGAGACAAAGCAACTGCAATTGCATTGAGATTTCATCTGAATGTATAAAGGTGCAGATAAATATCACAATGTCATCAAATCAGGTAAATATCCCATGCCAGCAGTTTTGAACTTAAAATAAATAGAAAGGTGTTCCACTTTCAAGTATTCAGAAATGTTTTCATCTAACTTTTTGTGGTGATCAATTGACTTTGAACTAAATAGATAGAAGGAAGTTGAATGCCATAAGGAATGTAATGTCCCCAGCCACCCAGGCTGGGCCATGCCACACAAAAACTCTCTCTTTTACCACTCTAATACCATTTAATATACTAATATGTTCTGCATATGAACAGAGTTAAGCGGAATAATAACAGCATACAACAATAATAATTCATACATATAAACAATAGAAATTTCATAACAGAACATCATAATTCATAACATAGAATTTGCACAAACACATAAAGACACTTAATTAAACACCAACTGCGTGCAAACCTTCCATGTTCCTCCCAGCCATAGACCACACTGCTCATAATCTCAGAAGTGGGTCACCCCCGAGCTGGGGCTAAACTCTACTCCGGCAAAGGAAGTTCTAAGCCAGTCTAAGGTTTGTCAATCAACAACAATTCTCAGCTTTAGGTGCCGACTCAAGCAACCAACCTACAGTCCCTCATTCCCCACATGCATGTCCCACAATAGGAAGTAAGCCCCTTCTCTACTCGACAGTCCCTCAACTACCCCACTTCCCTTCCGGGGCTTCAGCAAGTTGTAACAGGTCAGACAGAGAGTCTCGGAGCCCTGTAGCCACAGCTTGGCCTCTAGGAACCAGTCTACAATCCCTCATCCCCCACATGCCTGTTCCACCCCAAGAAGTGTGCCCCTTCTCTGCTCAAAAGTCCCTCGACTGCTCCACTTCCCTTCCGGGGCTTCAACAACAGGTCCGACAGGGAGTCGCAGAGCCCTGTAGCTGCAGCTTGGCACCTTGGAAATTAATTCCCAACAGTTCTCTCACCTGGAGAGAATGCTCACGGACCTGACAACCCGCTTCTTCGACCTAGGGCCTCTACCCACTTCTTTCGCTCCAAACTTACCAAGTATAGGTACCGATACGATTGGTAGCATCGATCAGTGAAAAATATGGTAAGATTGATGGAAAAATGTACTAAATCCCCCAATATACATGCATGTGCCCTTAATGACACATGGCCCTCAAGGAACTCATTTTTCTCCACTTGTAATTCGTTCCCTTCCCATAGGAACTTAGGATAACATAAAGTTATATCCATACCTTAGACTTTAGGAATAATAATATAATATTCCTTTGGGATTAATCCCTCTAGCTTAGCCCCTTCCTAGACTCTTAGTTCCCTTTCCCTTCCTAGTGGAGTTTATCCCCCCATACTCATTTGTGGATCGATCTGCAGCAGTGATGTACTTTATTAATGATATGAGTGTTTACATATTACAATAATAGGTTCATTGGCCTTTAGCATCTAGGCTCTCCAGCATAATAATCACATAAGCCTTATGGCCTATAATAATCTGGCTCACCAGCCTATAAAACATATTTACATTTACAACTGGGAATCGACCCGGGGTATTACATTCCCCTCCCCCTTATTTATGCATTGTCTTGGGTGCATTACATACCATGTACAATTCAAAATTCTTCAAAAAGCTCCAAGTCTTTACTATTGGAAGCTCGTTGTCTTCTTGGTGCTTTACTTTCCAAGCATCAATTCATGTATTCATACTGTAGCTGGAAGTCATTTGCTCTATTCCATAGAATTGCATCAGGAAATAATTCAGCTCATTGTTCCATCTGACACATCCTTGTGATTATAGCTATCATGTCATAAGCATCCCTGAGTTGCATCTTCCTTGTTGCACTCACCCTTCCAGGCCCAAGTATCCCTTCAATGCTACACAATCCCTCAGCGATCCATCTTGCCAAGGATTTCACACACAAGGAGAGCACCAACTCATTACTAGAACCCCACCAAGGTTCTACATTTATAGGGCTCCAGCGTCTCCAACAAGAGTTGTTCTTCCCAAGCATTCCAACCTTAATAAATATTATTTCATCTGTATCACACACATACATTCATTATGAGACAAAATTATAAAACTTCATGTAGAAATTCAAATTTATTTCATAAGGAAATTCAACTCTTTTTTTTCCCAAAATATGAAATTCTATCTCATAATTTTTTTGGTCGTTGCAACAACAAGCATCAGTCTTTATTATGGCCTTCTGCAGCACCATACTTGGGACTATTTTTCCTGCAATGTTGCCATCTTACATTGAGCCAATAGATTATTAGTGCTTCTTGCATAATATACTATATACTTGCACTGTAACAATTCAAAGTTTACAAAGTGATCTTAGAATTGTTATATTTAACAATTCAATCACCGCTAACAATCTATTTATTAACTAGAATGAAAATATCACTCTTTGCATATATATTATCAGCATCTAAGGTTTTACTCTGTTCCTTTGACAGAGCTTTCTTGTGACTACTTTAACTTGCAACTCCCTTGTTGCATTATCTAACAACTCCTGAAATGTTCTCAACCTCATGAGTCAGTAATAATTACATCATTTCAGTTGTCAACACAATTATTTCCCATTAATATCATATATACATGCATTCACAAAAATGCATTCCACAATGCATTCGAGCATAACAATTTTATCATGTATAAGTGCAACTCTACCACTTACACACTTTCATAATTTATTCATGCCTATTGTTCAATGCACTCTTGTATTGGCTTAAGAATGCTCTATATCTAAGTCATGTATCTCACCATTGGTAATGGGAAAGTCTGGCCAATGCCTCAACACATTCTTCATACACTTCTATTGCTTGCTCAACTATTTGGATGCCTTCCTTTTCATTCCTTTTCAACCCGAACACTACACCAAGAATATAATTCAGCGGTGTTCATTAGTGTTAGCAAAAAGGTTGCAGTCCAAACATTATTTAGTAGTAAGAAGTTTTCCTTGGATATTTGTGTGGCACTAAAGCCTTTCCATATCCAGTCAAGTCATGGCCTCATACATGACTAGCGTTATTGGTATTCATTCCTATAATAGGGCCATACCCTTTTATTGCTTTGGTTATTAGCTCATAACCAACAAATCCATAAGATGCTATTACATCACATGTATGCATTCAAAATCCAAACAACTTTTATAGTTATTACAAACCTCTAGCCTTTACCACACCTAGTGGTATCTTGTTCTCATTAATGCATTCAAATAATACAATAATGTGATAAAATAAACTCTGGCTGAGAAAATTCTTACCAAAATTTCATTTAGCAATTATGCAATAAAATGACATAAAACTCATACTTGCATAGCTGCCATTAAATAAATTTAATGCTACCTGGCTAGCCGATAACAATAGAAACTCCCAAGCCTCTGTTATAAGCCTTATAATCCAAACTTCAACTTTTTGTTGCTTCCTTCTATATGCAGGAACATTATTAGCAGCACTTGCAGCCATGCAATAATTGTCTTTTTCCTGGCACAACAACCATCATTAGCAACTTCATAATCATATATATAACAATAGACTACTCCTAGTCATCATCAAGTTTTATATATATATATATATATATATATATATATATATATTAACAAATCTACATTTATTACAACATATTTATATGCCCTACTACTGCATCACTAGCATGCTCATGAATGCATATGCATTCCATTTTCTTGTACTATGTATGGCTATCCAACAAGCCATAACATAATTGTTGTTACGGTAATTGCAGCGACCTCTTTCTTCTTGTACCACTTTTCTTTGTTGTTCCCAGAAGACTTCAATTCTTCCCGGATTCATGTATCATTTTGTTCTCTTACTAAGCACTTTTCCATCTAAACCACTTTTGATCAGTTTTATATTTTCAGCCATATAATATACTGATATTAACTTCAGCCTTAACTATTTCCCGAATCCATCTGACCAAACACATGCATGACCAACTACAATTCTAGCCATGCTCTCATATTGACTTTATATCTTCAACCTCTATTTACTTTTCTGGACCAAACTGACTCAGTCTTTCATTGACTGGACATATCAACCCTTGTAGTTTCTTGCACCATTCTCTTCTCTTTTCTTAGCCACCCAACCCAGTGTTACCAGAACCAGACCGAAACTGGTAAAACCAACCACTCCGATCGGGTCACAAAGGAAACTGGTTCAAACTGGACAATCAAACCATTATTGACCGGTTCCGTACGGAACCGGGTTTTTTCTCAAACCGGCTGGTTCTGTACAGCCGCCATACGACCGGAAAAGTAAGGGGATTTAATTTTTTTTTAAATATAAAAAAAGAAACATGCATTGGAAGGTTCTAGAAATATCTAGAGCCCCTAATAAACCTATAAAACCAACCCCACCCACTCTATTTCACTCACACTATTCATTTGGGTTCCCTTGAGCTTGTGAGCTAGGGGTTTTTGTTGATTTTAGAGAGTTGATTGCAGGGCTGATTTGGAGAGGTTGCTAGGCTGATTTGAAGAGTTGATTGTTGGGCTCATTTGGAGAGTTATTTTGCTGAGTTTCTTGGACCAGATTTGGAGCAGAGTTGGAGTTGATTTGGAGCAGACTTGGACAAGTTTTCTTGAGTAGATTTGGAGCTTGTTTTTTTGGACAGATTTCAAGGTATGTAAACTATGCACTTGCTCCCAAAAACCATAGTGATTACTCTCCTTAAAATTATTGTTGTTTTCTCCTTAAAATTACTGTTGTTTTCTCCTAGCAATTAAAAAAACATAGGGTTTTTATTTGCAGATTTTTATTTGTTTCCATGGCTCCTAAAGATAAGAGGGATCTAGCATGGCTTCATTGTCAATTGATTGATGGGAAAATGGTTTGTAATTATTGCCAAAAGGAGGTTGGTGGGGGAGGTATTAATAGGATCAAACAACATTTAGCCCATGCAAGGGGGAATATAAAACCATGCTTGGAAGTTTCTGATGAACTAAAAGTTGAGATGCAGGGCCATCTTGATGCCTATCAAGCAGAGAAAGCAAGAATAAGACGGTTCGAAAAGAGGTGGGGAGAAGTAGTAGTGGAACTCAATTTGATAGTGATCTTCAAGATAGAATGACTAGTTTTGAAGAATCCTCTGTAATAAGAAGGTTCAAAAAGAGGTGGGGAGAAGTAGTAGTGGAACTCAATTTGATAGTGATCTTCAAGATAGAATGCCTAGTTTTGAGGAATCCTCTACTTTCCCAATCCCTGGGCGTGATCCTTATACCAATCCTAGGGAAGAACATGTTGGTGGAAGTAGTGTTGGTGCATCGGCATCCAAAAGGCCTCGTGGTAACCTTGAGTCATTTTTTGTACCCCGCACTACCCCTGGTGCTCAACCTACTGTTGATGTCAAATGGAAGAAGATAGTAAAGGAGGTTGCTTGGGAATGCATTGCTAGGTGGTGGCATGATGCAACCATACCTTTCAATGTTGCAAAGTCTGTTTATTATCAACCTATGTTGGATGTTATAGCTTCATGTGGTCCAGGCTTCAAGGGATCTAGTTATGAGGATATTAGGGGGAATCTTTTAAAAAATGAAGTTGAAAGAGTAAAGGAATACCTCATAGAGTTCAAGGAGTCATGGTCTAAAATAGGGTGCACAATCATATCTGATGGATGGACTGATCAACAACCCCGCACCATTCTCAACTTCCTTATTGCTTGCCCTAAAGAAACTATGTTCCTTAAATCAGTGGATGCATCTGATAAAGTGAAAGATGCACATTCACTATTTCGTCTTTTGGATGAAGTAGTTGAGGAGGTGGGGGTGCAAAATGTTGTACAGGTTATCACAGATAATGCCTCAAATTATGTTGCAACTGGAAGGATGTTAGAGGAAAAGCATTGTACCATTTGGTGGACTCCGTGTGCAGCCCATTGTTTGGACCTCATGCTTGAGGATATTGGGAAAATTGAATGGGTGAAAAAAACAGTGGAACAAGGTAAAAGCATAACAAGGT
>JASDQU011509471.1:7396-22353 GCA_032191745.1 Picea mariana
CTCTCATACCAACTTGATATGGAAAATCCTTAGATACTAATTATTATTTAATTCACATAAACATCTAACTTGATTTTGAAATAATAAAGATTGTTTGACTTATTGCAAAATATATGGAAATTTACTTATCTATCAAAATCCACTTCAATGACAAATATCTTGCAAAATAATTGAGCGAAAATATAACAATAATACCAAAATCACATACACAAGTTTGTTAATAAAGGTCACCCAATTTGGGATATGTCTTTGGGTCCACTTCCAATTCAGACTGCTTTGTTAATGCTCAAATGATTTTTTTTTACAACAACGATTTTATACATTGTTCAAGGCCCAAAACATAGTTCACCATCGAATTCCTTGCAAAATTTCAAGAAAAATGAATATAAACTTCATATATTTCCATTAAGGAACCCCTTGGAACACATTTTGGTGGAATCCCAAAGTCTTAATAGCCTTCAACACGAACGGTGAGACCAAATCTCTACTCTATTATGTGTACCCTATCTCGATCCACATGCTGGTTAAATAAAACGGGAACCCTAATTGATGTCCGATCCTTTGGAAAACCTTAAATGTAATATTGTTGCCCCCCCCACCCCGTTATAGGAGGCACCCTTGGCATAAAAATGAGGGAATTAGGATAATATATAGTGGGTCACTGGGTCAAACCTTGTTGACCACGCCATATATTATGGAATTGTTTTGAGTCACTTGTTAAATATAGTCGTAGCATTATCCAAAGTTTAAACATGTTGGAACATAGCTATGGTTTGTTGGCATATGTTAATACCATGGTAGAATGATGGTTATATTGGATAGTATATGAACCAAGTGTTGGGGGATTATCCCTTGGCCCTTCTTCCACCCAAACTAAACCAATAAATAAATTTAAATATATTTTATTCCACATACGGTTAAGTCATAACTGTGTGGTATAATGGTAAACCATTGGATTAGCAGGGAGAAGACTGAGGTTCGATCCTCCAGGCTCACAACCATATTTTGTTTCACCTTATCCAAATAAGGCCAATGGGACACTACTAGGTAGAAACCTCCCATTGGTTCATTTGTCCAAATCATTACCACGTGTCAATTTACAATTGGTCCACTGAAACTATACGATCTCCATATCACCTACCCAGTCAGTCGTATGATGTGCCATGTGGCACTTTGTGGTGTTTCCATGTTAGCATCATACATGATATAAATTCATGCCATGTGTCATCCTTCCAATGGTGACACATGTCACCTTGACTTTGTCTTTTTGCCCTATTGATCTAAACTTTGACCGACCATTACTTTTGCATATGAACTCCGTTTGAGGCGATTTTTGCACCATTAGAAATATATTGAAAATATCTACGCAATGAAGATCTTCTCGAGAGAATTTTAGATGATAAAAATTTGAGCATTTCTATATCATCCTTAACCTCTATGAGTATTCTAGATCCTCCTAAATCATGTACCTCCATAAAACCTATTACCAACTACCTCAACCAATTCATAATAATATAAAATGAGGCCTAATGTTGAAGAAGGGACAACTACCAAATTGACAACTTCATGATGGAGTATCTATAATCGATCATGAATTTAAGATTTTATGAGTCAGCTTCTTGTCCCATAAACCCTAGTTTATGAGTTATGCATTCTTCCATTGGATTTGAGTTTTAAACTTTCCATTTTTCTCATTTCTTTGCTTGCTAAGGAGTAGAGTCCAAAAGTTGAAGTTGTCCTAAGTGGCCTAGGATCAGAGGAACCCAAATGATGGTTACGAAAGGTGGTAACAATGAAATATGAGGTACACTTGTAATCTACATTGATTTATGAGAGACCAAGCATATGACCCTTAAGAAATAAATTTTTACAAAACTTGCTCCATGTGGTAATGAGATTATTAATCTTGGGGATGATATTATTCATGAGGTACAATAAATAAGTGAGGTACCCATGCAAGTTTTCAAAGATTGCATAAAAAACATAAAAAATGTGTTATATGTTCTTGTCTTAAAGACCAAATGCTTTCTATTAGTAAAATTACCCATGAAAACTATACTATTGTGTTTAAAAAAAGATGGAGTTTGATTGAAGATCATAACAACAACATCATTGCTAAAGGTTATATATATATAATGTTATTCTAAAGAATCAACAAGTTTTTTTTGACATGTTCTAATAAAAAAAATCAATTATGGCATAAAATATATGGTCATCTTAGTTATTTTTATTTGAAGTTTCTTCATAAATATAATTTGATGAATTGATTTCTTAACATGGAGGAAGATAATGTTAGGAAGATAAAGGTGTATATAAACCATGTTTGGTAGGAAAGCAACATCGATGATAACAACAAAACTAGGGAAACTCAGGTACTTGAATTAATTCACTATGATGATTGCGGTCTAATGAGAACCTAACCTCTTCGAAGTACTAAGTAATTTGTAACATTCATCTAATGATTTTTCAAGAAAAAATGTGGGTATATTTTTTGAAGAGCAAATATGATGTATTTTCCTTTTTTAAGAAATTCAAAACCTAGTCAACACATTAAAGTTTGGTTGATGGGAAAATATTTTATTAGGTTTTATTGATGTTTTCACTCTCTCAAAATATTTTTCAATTTCATTTTTGAATATAATGATGATATAGATTAAATCACAAAATACAAAATCTTAAAAAAAGTCATGAAGAACATTCCATTTTTGGAAGACAATTCATTTTATTTCATTTTTGAATATAATGATGATAGAGATTAAATCGCAAAACAAAAAATCTTAAAGTAAATCATGGACCAATCGGGTGTTAAGCCACATATCAATGGCCATTAAGATCGAGGAGAATAAGAACCATCGGATCACTCTATGTCAGGAACATATCGTGAGTGTCAGATTTTCTAACTACAAATGCATACTAATGCATACTAAAGAAACACACTAAGAAACACACTTTTACATAATGAGACATTAGACCAAGTAGATATTAACTAAATCCTAAGTGTCTAAATATCATAACATTCCCATGATCCTAGATTCATCTCCCAAATATGATCCTAGATCCTATCGAGATGATGCAACAGTATTTTGTTCCCCTTATCTTGGAACTTGTTTGGTCGTAACTCTGGATGCAACTTCCAACAATGTGCTTCCTCATGCCCTCTTATCTTATAGTGAGAACATGTATTATTTTCTTCATATTGTTTTACAACAACTGACTTCTTACTCTTCCATTCCCCTTTTAGTGTCTTTTTGAAATTATGTGGATTCTTATCTTCAATCACATGATTCCCCTTACTAGCCTCCAGATGAGTATCTTGTACTGACACTTCATCAATGTTAGTAGGATTAAACATCAAGATAGTGTGTCAGAGATATGAGTGCATTCCACCAATATACTTTACAAAAGTTTCATGAGTATATAATCGAATTCCTAAAGATAATTCTTTCTTCTTAAATTAATGTGTATATATACTTGGAAATTTTCCCCTTTTCTTTGTCGAAGATGTTTCCATTCCATAATTCCAGTTTTCACATAAGCCAATGAATAGAATTGTTTTCTAATTGCAGTGATAAATTCATCCCAAGAAGAAATTACTTTACCCTATTGAATGAGATCAACTTGTGTCTTACTCTCCCACCATATCAAGGTTGTGATTCTCAAATGAAGAGTATCCAATCGTATCTTTGCAGTGTCATCCACAATATTTTGTACCCTGCAATATACCTCTATCTGCTTGATTCAATTGTCCAAATTTGTCTACATTCAATTCTCCATTTGAAATTGGCAATTCGAACTTGACATCCAATTTTAATAAATGAAAATTATGAGCATGAGAAGACTTGTTAGTGGCCTTATTCTTATGTGAAGAATGTTCAGTTGCAGGTGATGAAGATGGTGAGGGTGGTTTTGAAGGTCCTCCACGTTCACCTCGTCCTTCATCTTTAATTGATTAAACTTTCTTCGATGTATCTTCTTCCTTGGCCTTCTTTCGATCCCCATACATTTCTTTTAACATGGATTTCATTCTGTTAAAATCCTCGAATAAATCATATTTAGAGTTGTAAGGACCTAATTTTCTTGGCGAAGTCATCTCTCTTCCTCAAGTAACGCTTCTTGAACTAATCTCAAGATTATAACTTGCAAGCTTTCCTTGAAAAAGCTTGAATCTAGACCTTGTAAGCATTCACTTGCAAACACTTGCCAATCATCACTCTGATACCAACCTGATCCAAAAAATCCTTAGATGCCAATTATTAATTAATTCACATAAACATTTAACTTGATTTTGAAATAATAAATATTATTTGACTTATTGCAAAATATATGAAAATTTACTTATCTATTAAAATCCACTTCAATGACAAATATCTTGTAAAATAATTGAACGAAAAATAGAACAACAATACCAAAATCACATACACAAGTTTGTTAACAAATTTTACCCAATTTGGACTACGTCTTTGGGTCCACTTCCAATTTAAATTGCGTTATTAATCCTCAAATGCTTGTGTTTTACAATGACCTTTTTATACATTGTTCAAGGTCGGAAACATAGTTCACCATCGAATTCCTTTCAAAATTTTGAGAAAAATGAATATAAACTTCATATATTTCTGTTAAGGAACCCCTTGGAATACATTTCGGTGGAATCCCAAAGTATTAATAGCCTTCAACACGAACTTTGAGACCAAATATCTACTCTATTAAGTATACCCTATGTCAATCTATGTGCTGGTTAAATAGGGTGCAAACGCTAATTGATGTCTGATCCTTTGTTTAACATCCCCAAGGACGAGCCCTATTGTAATCATGTTTATGAATTGTAAATCATGTTTTGTAGGATGGTGACCCGAGTATTGATAAGATGGTAGGCTTATTTGTTTATTAGGCCGGAGAGCCTAAGTGTTAAAGGCCATGAGCCTATTTTTGTATATCTAATATGTAGAACATTAATAAATATTAAACATCGTTGTGTGCAGACTGACCACAAAGAAAGAGTGATGGGGGACTAAGCTTTCACAAGGTGGGTAAGGGAAAAGGGGCTGAAAGGTTGGAAAGAGAGGCTAAGTGTTGAGCCTAGGGGCTAAGCTTAGGGGCTTAAGTCCTTAGGAATAATAATCTATTATTATTCCAAAAACTATGTGAAATGTGTGTGTTTTTTTTATCCTAAGTTCTTGGAAGGGGGAACATGTGAAAAAGGGAACACATGCCGATGGAGTGCATGTAACCTCATGGGTGACATGTGTCGGCCCAGTCACATGCAATTTAACTGAAGAATTGAGCAGAGATGGGGGTTCGTCCTCCATTCTGTCGTTCGTTGTTTAAACTGAGGGATCTCTGCATCTGAGTTCTATAAGCCTCACACAACTCTGAAACCCGAAGCCTGTGAAGTTTTCTTGAGAAGTCGATACATCCTGTTAGCTCCCAGAAAGTACTGGTAGCATTGAGTCATGAAAGTGATTTAATCTTTGTTTTCTTGGTCATTTAGCATAATTTGATGTCTCATTAAGTCAGGTCATTCTCAATTCTAAGGGTCAATTCTAAGCTGTCCAGGTCACTCGTGGTTCATAATAACCCATCATTACATTTCAAAACCCGAATTGACAACTATCTTATGATTATTCCTCATGAAGACTAGTTTGCAGCGCAAAGCACTATTTTTACACTGAGTGCACTGACAATTGAGCCTCAATTTGCAGCGCAAAGCACTATTTTTACACTGAGTGCACTGACAACTCATGTAAAAACTTTATTTTGAATTTTTGATCCATTTCGGGTGGAAAAGGTATATCAAAAGAAGTTTTTAGAGGCTCTTAAGCTATCATTGAGTCTTGGGATCTTCTTACAAGGTTGCAGCCCGTCATCAAAGGAAAATTACTAAGGTTATTAAGTTGAAAAAGGATGTTAGAAAGAAAGATACACAAAGAGCATAGTTGGTGAGAATGTATAAGTAGAACCTTAGCTTAAGGTCAAGCACGGGGAGGATGTTTTGATGATATGAAGAAACTAAATTACAACAAAAATGTATATCACATAAATACTTTGTTCTAGGGTTTGTGTTGATGGAGTGGCCAAAGGGAGATTATGTATACAAACTAAACATTTTTGTAAGTGTTCTTCAGAGTACAGGGTATTCACTTTTCAAAAAGAAACTCCAAAGGCATTGAGCACTTGTCTATAGCATTGGAAATATGATATTTTGATATCAAACTTTAGTTTTGCAAAATGAAGTATGAAGAGGCCTAAATGATAAACATTGAGGTTCTCAGGCTTACACAAGTTATCATATGAATTATCAGGTCTAAAGATACCACTTCCAACCCTCATTTCACCTTCAAAGTCATTTATTCATGCACAAAGGTAAAAAAATCCATCTACAACTAGTTTGTAGCGCAAAGCAGCTTTTTCCTGTGTATTGCTCTGCAAACTCTCCAAACTTCAAAAATTTTGGTCAAAAGGTCAAAATTCGACTTGGAAAGAGGATTTTTGGGTCAAGGTGGCCACATATAAGATCATCCCCCATCAAATAATGCATGTGGAACTTTGTTTCCTCAATGGGAACATTCTAGGGATCAAATCCTAGATTGTAGGAATAAGACTAGAATTTGGAAATCTGCGTTTTCCTATTTTAGTCATATTTTTTGGAGATAGATTCCGATGATATGGAAATGTATTTTTGGAAAGTGAGAGAGATTTTTCACAAGAAATAGCTCATATTCAAAAAATTCTCTCAGTTTCAACAGATGTTTTGATTTGAGAGATATGGGTGAATCTTTGAGAGGAATATTTCCAGAAATTGTATACTCTGATTTTGCTAGCCACCTCACAAATTCGGATTTGAGTTGGATATCTTCAAAAAACCAAAGATAGGTGAAAAGTTTATGAGATCCATATATTTTGGATCTATATGAGAATGTGATATCTATATAAAGAGGACCAAAGAGAGGAGCTAGAGAGAGAGGTTGGACTTTGGAGACTTAGCTAGTATTCATGTATGAGAGACATTTTGGAAAACATATTGAAATAGAAGCTTCTTTCACTGTAAATTGTTCAGACTTCCATCTTCTATATTTTCCAAGCTTATGAGTAAATTTTTTATGCATTTGTCTATGTTTATCTAATGACAAATAACTGTTATCTTATCTTCTCATTGATAGACTATGCTTATAAGTATTTCTGTCTATTATAGTTAGTCATTCACATGTGCAATTGTGTGTATGCGATTCCACTAATATGATAAGCATTATTCATACTTTCATACCTTGGTTAAACTTTTTGAACAAGATATAGATGAAGGCCTTCTTTGTTTGAGTGAATTTGTGTGTATTTTGAGTGAATGAGAGCATTACCAAGTCATCCAACTTGATCTAGTTTATACAATATTCAAATCATGTTTTTAGTTACCAAGATTATTCCCTTTACAGTTAGGGAAATACTCTTGGAGTGATAACACATCCTCTGCCTGAACTTTTGAATCTGTGTTCGACCTTTGTGTGAATTTCCTGTCACGCATCCTGAAACAAGTGTTATCTGAACCATGTTGTGTCTTAGTGACCTGTTGTTGTTTCTTGTTTCCACACCCCGTTTTCCTATTGTTGTTGTCACCTGCAAGTTAACCCAAGCTGTTATCATTGTTTTCATCCTGAACTTGCAGGAATTGATTTGGAAACTGGTGGAAGAACCGGGATGTCAGGCCCATGGTATAAGAGGCAGGTTGTCAGACCTGTGAACAAATATCTCTAGGTGAGGGAGTCTATTGGGCAAGTGGTTTTCTTCCAGAGAGAGTCCAACACCTGCTACAGAGCTCTGAGAATTCCTGATCTAGCCTGTTGCTGAGGCCCAGAGGGGAGGTGAAGCACCAATGGACTATGCTTGTGAAGGTGTATACTCCTGGGTGGAACATGCATGTGGGGAATGAGAGTCCGTGAGTAGTGGGTGTAAGAAGGCTCCTGGAGAGAATCCTTTCGGTTGCTCTGTGTAGTTTTCCTGTAACCTCAGCCTCGTCAAGGATTCCCTTACCTTGGGTGGAGCTTAGTCCTAGCTCGGGGGTGAACCACTGCTGAGGGTGATGAGAAGCATGGTCTAAGGATGGGATTTTCGTGGAAGGTATGCACGTGGTTGGTGGAGTTACTACAGTTTCAAAGATAAGTATATGCATGTGTTTAAATTCAATTAAAATGCATGTCTGTGATGCTTGTAATATTATCATGTATTCCATTGCAATGATATCACTGTTGATTCCATTAATTCTGTATGTTAGCAGTAATTATATGTTTACTCTATTAAGGCATTTAAATTCATTTAAGTGCATACTACATAAGTATGAGAATGTTTCCGCGTAGTAGAGTTGCCCGACAAGTGGGTTGATGATCAGGGACGTTACAATATGGTATAAGAGAACAAGGTTTCAACACTGAGCCTAGATGGGACGGATAAGTGGTCTTTGGACCCAAGGTTTCAAGAGGAAATTGTGTATGGAGGACTAATTTCGAACCTTAGAATGTTTCTGAGTGCCAAGGGGTTACTTGGCCATGTGTGAATCTCAAGAAGAGTAGCAGTGAAATAAAAGCGCAACCGGGAGTGGAATTTAACTGCAGAGAGAGAGAGAACTCAACACTTGGGGTGTTGGAGCCATAGGATTTTTTTGGAAAAAGGAGAGCCCTTTATGATCGTTAGATCTAGAGAAGGTGTAGGGAGGATATCCGAGAAGCCTTTCAGAAGTTCGGCTGTCAGGAAAAGTGGGGTGCGTTGAGGCACAAACCCTTGAAACTCGAAACTCTAAAGTCCTGAGAAGATCTACACCATAGATCTGGAAAAAAGATCTCGACCGTTGGATTGAGAAGAAGAGCAGAGGGTAATTTCGGGAGTTTGGCTGCCAAGACAAGTAGGATGTGCTAATGCACAAACTCCCGAAGCCCGAAATCACAAAATCCCTAAGAGATGAAGTAGTGGGTCAGGTTGACGTCACTTGGATGGGTGTGGACCCATGGGATGTGTGCCATGTGCCAGTGGGCCCCGAAGGAAAAAGTAGACACAGTGGGGCCGGAGGGTGTTTCCTAGGGTGATATGGACCTTCTTAAGAGAAACACGTGTCTCCACCCTGGTTGATGACAACTGTGTTGTGGGCCCAGTGGCTAGAAAGGTCAAAAGTTCAGAAGTCGGGAGTTGGAGAGGGAAGCGAGTGTGAGAGCCTCCATGACCGAAATGTCGAAACCCTGAAACCCAAAACCTTGAAGTTCCGATTAGAGGACCTTGAGATCTAGTGCTTGGTCATGAACCATGGTTGAATGGGTTTGGAAATTGAGAGAAAAGGGCTAAGGCATGAGCTCACTACAGAATCGAGCAGAGCTCGGAAAAATTCATGGAAACTGAACATTTTATTGAATCAAGTTGTTGATGAATGTTATGGTATTTGTTAAGGAATAATGAACTGCAAATTCCAGTTGTCTGCATGTTGTGTTTGCAGAAGTTTAACGAGCACCAGAACCAAATAGAATTGCCACTGAGTGAAAACAAAATGGAAAAGGCACACACTGCTTCCAGTTTTGAGGACGAAGCAAAGGGAATGGATGTTCATTTGGGAGTTAAAGGATCAAAATCCAATGGCCATGGAGAAGAGATAGATAAGGAAGGAAACATAAAGAAGATCATTGAAGGATTTCAAAAAAAATGCCCAAACTCGCCGAGCAGATAGCATAAAGCTCAGGAAAAACAAGGAGAACTCAAAATAAAGTTGTTAAAGAGTTTGGAGAGAATAAAAAAGAAGTTGGATAAGGAGAGTGACTCGATCAGAACATGGACTCACCAGAATCCCGAGGGAAGAAGGTCAAGGAGTGTGGGTAGACACCATCATAACTCCCAAGGTCACTCCAAGAGAAGGACACACAGTAGTTCAAGCCCATCTCCTACTAGAAAGCACAGGAGATATGGAGTGGATGAATTGAAGGGAGAGATGAACAAGATTAAGCCTCCTACGTTTGATGGAGAACATCAGAAGGAGGAAGAAACTGAAACATGGTTGCTCGGTAAGAGGAAATACTTCCAACTACATAATTATTTCTCACATGCATAAGGAAGAATTTTTATGTATCAACTGAAAGGGAAAGCATCCATGTGGTGGGATCTACTTGTGCAGGTGCAACACATTAGAGAGAAAGATATCACTTGGAAGGAATTCAAAAGGTATTTCGAGAAGAAGTATTTGAATAAGAGATATTATGATAGAAAGATGAAAGAGTTCTTTGAACTCAAGCTAGGCAGCATGACCATTGATGAGTATGAACATAGCTTTTTTTGGAATTGCTAAAGTATGCTCCATTCATCAAAGAGGAAATTGTCAAGATTTAAATTTATTTGAGTGGTCTGTCATCTTCCATTGGGGACAAGATCCAGTATGATGACCCTAAGACCATGGAAGAAACGATAAGAAGAGAGAAATGCTTATGTGAACAACAAAGAGAAAAACCCACCTTTCAGAAGGCTTGGGATGACCAGAAGAAGTTTAAGAAAGAGCAAAGGTAGAAGGGAAACAAACCTCCCTTTTTTAGAAATAGTCCTCAAGGACAACCATCGTTTAGAGAGATGAGAAAGGCTAAAGTGGGGGAACAAAGGCCAAGACAGATGCCCATTTAGTGTTGGGGCTGTTAGGGAAACCATAAGTACAGAGATTGCCCCTACAAAAATGGAAAAGTGAGAGTTGTCCATAATGTTCAGCAAGATGAAACAATGGAGGACATGGGCAGTAGAATGCCAAGGATCTATGCAGCCCTGGACAACAAACAAGCTGAATTTCAATCTCACATGATTGAAGTAGAATGTATGATTAACAACCAACCATTTACTATTTTAATTGATTAAGGGGCTAGCCATAGTTATATAGATCCTAGAGTGGTGGAAAGTTTGCATTTGTCAAGAAGACAACACGAAAAGTCTTGGTTAGTGTAGCTGGCTACAGGAACCAAGAGAAAAGTCACTGAGTTGGTTAAGTCCTGTCCTGTGGACATGAATGGACTGAGTACAAAGGTTGAATTGAATGTTCTTCCTTTAGGTTCTTATGTCTGTCTAATTGGGATGGCTTGGTTGGACTAGCACCATGCCATCTTGGACTGTCGTAATAAGGAATTCACTTGCCTGGACGAGGAAGAGAATCAGAGAATAGTCCAAGGAATTCCCAGAGTTGTTGCTATCAAAGAAATCTCAGCAATGTAGCTAAAGAAGTGCTTCAGGAAAGGCTGTCAATTATTTTTAGCCCACTTGGAGGAAGCACCTAAGGATAAGGTGTCAAATATTGAAGAACATGTAGTACTAAAGGAGTTTGAGGATATATTCCAGGAGGTACTAGGACTACCTCCGAAAAGAGATATAGACTTCTCTGTAAACTTGATTCCTGGAGCAGCTCTAGTGTCAAAAACTCCTTACAGAATGAGTACGTCGAAGCTGAAAGAACTACAATTGTAGCTTGAAGATCTTTTGAAGAAGGGGTATATATGCCCACGTGTGTCA
Source organism: Picea mariana (assembly GCA_032191745.1). NCBI lineage: Eukaryota > Viridiplantae > Streptophyta > Pinopsida > Pinales > Pinaceae > Picea > Picea mariana. The sequence continues at coordinate 18,899 of JASDQU011509471.1, forward strand.
CCTTGGAGTGCCCTAGTCTTGTTCGTGAAGAAGAAGGATGGGATGCTGAGATTGTGTATCTATTTCAGACAATTGAACAAAGTAACTGTAAAGAATAAATATCCTCTGCCAAGGATTGATGACCTCTTTGATCAGTTGAAGGATGCAAAGATATTTTCGAAGATAGACCTCATGTCGAGATATCACCAGGTAAGGATAATGGATGAATACATCAGCAAGACTGCCTTTAGAACAAGGTATGGTCACTATGAATTCACTGTGGTGCCATTTGGGTTGTCGAACGCACTCGCTATTTTTATGTGTTTAATGAATGGTGTATTCAAGGACTATCTAGAGAAGTTTGTCATAGTATTCCTGGATGACATCCTAGTGTTTTCCAAGTCAGAGGAAGAGCATGCACAACATCTGAGGATGGTTTTGCAAGTGCTAAGAGAGAACCAATTGTATGCTAAGCTGAGCAAGTGCTTGTTTGATCAAAAGCAGACCCATTACTTGGGGCATATTATTTCGAAGGATGGGATAGCTGTAGATCCTAAGAAGATTGAGGCCATTAGAGGATGGTCAGTGCCAAAGAACATGAAAGAAGTTAGATCCTTCATGGGTTTAGCTGGTTATTACAGAAGGTTTATCGCAGGGTTCTCGAGGATAGATCACCCTATCACTTCCTTGCAAAGGAAGGAGAAGAAGTTTCAATGGATAGAGGATTGTGAGAAAAGATTTCAGCAATTGAAACAACTATTAACCAGTGCACCAATCTTGAGGATTGAATATCCAAACAAATATTTCGTGGTATGCATTGATGTGTGCAAAGAAGGTCTGGGAGGAGTCCTCAGTCCGAATGGATTCGTAATTTGTTATGAATCCAGAAAGTTGAAAGAGAATGAAAGGAACTATGCCACTCATGATTTGGAGTTGGCAGCCATAGTACATGCTCTAAAGAAGTGGAGGTATTACCTCATGGGAAGGAGGTTCGAATTGAGAACAGACCATAACGGTCTGAAGTATTTTTTTGATCAACCAACCTTGAAAGCTAGGTAGAGTAGGTGGTTGGAGTTTTTGTGTGAGTACGATTTTAATATCCAGCATATCAAATGGAAGGAGAATAAAGTGGCTAATGCACTCAGCAGGAGAGTACACAAATTACATGCTACAACCATTAGCATGTACCGAACTGATATAAAAGGTAGAATTTTGGAAGTTGCAAATGCAAATTTGCAGTACATGGAGCAGGTAGCAAAGCTACAACAAGGTGAGATGCCACAGAAAGTGGAAAATTATAAATTGAAAACTGATGGAACAATTCTGTACAAGAACATAATTTATGTACCTAATGTCCAGGACATGAAACTTATGATTTTTCATGAAATGCATAATGTGCCTCATGCAGGGCACCCTGGATATCAGAAAACTGTGGCAACAGTCTAGAGCCATTACTTTTGGCCAGGTATGAAGAAAGATATTGTTGAATACATCACTAGATGTATGGAGTGCTAGAAGGTTAAATATGAACACAGGCACCCAACAAGGTTGCTGCAACCTTTACCCATTCCTGAGTGGAAGTGGGAAGTGGTGACAATGGATTTCATCATCGGATTGCCCAGAACCGGCAAGCAATACGATTCAATCATGGTGGTGATGGATAAGCTTATGAAATCTGCCCATTTCATTTCGTTAAAGACTAATCACAAGGAATTGGATGTTGCTAACGTCTTTATGAAGGAGATGGCACGATTGCACGGAATTCCCAAGACAATTGTGTCCGACAGAGATCCAAAATTCACCTCGAATTTCTGGAAAAGGTTATTCAAAGGGTTCAGAATGGATATGAACTTCAGTACATATTATCATATCGAGTCTAATGGACAGATAGAGAGGGTGAACAAAGTATTAGAAGACACACTAAGGATGTATGTGATGGAAAAATCATTGAAATGGGAAGACTACCCGCACTTGGTAGAATTCTCCTACAACAATGGGTATCAAGCATCATTGAAGATGAGCCCATTTGAAGCACTTTATGGAAGAAAGTGAAATACTCCAATAAGATGGGATAATCCAGTTGATAGGGCAGTAGTTGGGCTAGAGTTGCTCAAGGAAACAAAATCTCAAATGCTAAAAATTAAGCATAATTTGAAAGTTGCCTAAGACAGGCAGAAGAGTTATGCTGATAAGAATAGAACCCGAAGAGAATTTAAAGTGGGAAATCATGTTTTCTTGAAAGAAGCCAATATAAGTTCCCTGAAGTTGGGAAACTGTGCCAAGTTGGAAGCCGGATTTTGCGGGCCATTTGAGATCCTAGAAAGGATTAGGCCAGTTTCATATATGCTTGCATTACCTGTATCCATGACTGTACATAATGTGTTTCATGTTTCATTGCTTAAGAAATATATACCTGATGATAATCATATAATCGATTGGAATGTGATTTAGGTGGAGCAAGAAGGTGTCCTGCAAGTGAATCCTGTGCAAATATTGGACTGAAAAAGAAAATTGCTCCAGAATCGAGCCATAGGGATTGTAAAGGTCCAATGGACCTGGTACAGTCTTGAGGACGCGACATGGGAGCATAAGGATGCTATGCGGGTAGAATACCCACATCTTTTTTAAGATTTTGAAAATCTTGCTGGTGTTGTGTAAAGAGTTGCACCGAGGACAATGCAAAAATAAGGGGAGGGGATTGTAATATCCTCAAGGACGAGGCCTGTTGTAATCACATTTATGAATTGTAAATCATGTTTTGTAGGCTGGTGAGTCGAGTATTGATAAGATGGTAGGATTATGTGTTTATTAGGTTGGAGAGCCTAAGTTTTAAAGGCCAGGAGCCTGTTTTTGTATATGTAATATGCAAAACATTAATAAAGATTAAACATTGTTGTGTAGATACCGACCATGAAGAAAGAGTGATGGGGGACTAAGATTCCACAAGGTGGGTAAGGGAAAAGGGCCTGAAAGGTTGGAAAGAGAGGCTAAGTGTTGAGCCTAGGGGCTAAGCTTAGGGGCTTAAGTTCTTAGGAATACAAATTTATTATTATTCCAAAAGCTTTGTGAAATGCATTTTTTTTTATCCTAAGTTCCTGGAAGGGGGAACGTGTGCAAAAGGGAATGCATGATGATGGAGCGCATGCAGCCTCATGGGTGACATGTGTCGGCCCAGGCACATGCAATTTAACTGAAGAAATGAGTTGAGATGGGGGTTCGTCCTCCATTCTGCCATCCATTGTCTGAACCGAGGGATCTCTACGTCTGAGTTTTGTAACCCTCACACAGCTTTGAAACCCAAAGCCTGTGATGTTTTCTTGAGAAGCCGATACATCCTGTTGTCGCAAAAGTTGACTCTAGGCTGTAATAGAGCCAAGCCTTAGCACATTTTAAAAGAAATAATAAGTTATCACTAGGAACTTGAATTGGGTTTCATGCAAGTAAATTTTGAGATAACCACGAACCACTTTTGATTA